>CAUYLG010021119.1:0-14261 GCA_963573385.1 Cacajao melanocephalus | reverse complement strand
GGGTGTTCTCAGCCTTTTTGCACTGGTTTCTTCCCATTTTTGTGGATTTATCCACCTGTCGTCTTTGTAATTGCTGACTTTCAGATTGGGTCTGAGTGGACGTCCGGCTTGTTGGTGATGGAGTTTTTTCTGTTTCTTAGTTTTCCTTCGGCGGACGCCCTTTCCCCACAGAGCCAGGCCTTCCCAGGTTCAGCTGCGCTCACTGTGAAACTCTCAGTCCTCAGTGCTTCCAATTGCTGTTCTCCTTGTGGGGATGGGACCAGCTGAGCCCGACTCAGGGGGCACCCAGTCGCATATACTCCGCAATGAGAAGCGCTGCGCCGCGCTGGGGCACAGGCAAAGCAGCTGCACCGGCCAAAAGAGTTGCGCTGGCAACCCATGTGGCCCCTCCGCCAGGAACCTCCCAGTTTGTGTTCCACAGAAATTCGTCTGAAATTGCAGCGTCCACTCGCTCTCCGTGCTTTCACTGGGAGCTAAAATCCTGAGCTGTTGTTAATCGGCCATCTTGGATCTCTCCACCCGGTGATGAAGTTTTTTCTGTTTCTTAGTTTTCCATTGGCGGACGCCCCCTCCCCGCACAACTGGACCCTCCTGGCTCCGCTGTGCTCACTGTGAAACTCTCAGTCCCCAGCGCTTCCAATTGCTGTTCTCCTTTTGGGGTTGGGACCAGCCGAGCCGGACTCAAAGGGCACCCCGTCCCGTATACTCCGCGCTGAGAAGCGCCGTGCCGGGGCACCGGCAAAACAGCCTTGCCGGCCAAAAAAGTCGCGCTGGCGACCCGTGTGGCTCCTCCGCCCAGTCTGTGGGCAACAAAAATTCGTCTGAAATTGCGGCGTCCACTTGCTCTCTGCGCTTTCACTGGGAGCTACAATCCTGAGCTGTTGTTAATCGGCCATCTTGGATCTCTCTCCCTCCTACTATTTTAAACTTTAATGCGAGAGTACCCGAGGTCATTTTAAGCACCATCCATGAACTTGACTATAATCATCCAGTTTACAGTGGCCCAAAAAGATCATATCTCTCCATATTCCATGACCATTTCCAACTCGCGCCTAATCTATGAGATGTAAATTTAACATCAGCTCATAAATGAGACATTCTTTTGTGGATATTTCAATCCTTTCCCCTATTTCCCCAGAACTCTTGCTTATTAGGAAGTCTGGAAAGGAAAACCAATGTTTAGTCCTAAAAATGTTGTGTGTTCTTATGTCACTTTTAACAGGATGCTTACAACTGAGACCAAAGTATGCCCCATTTCTTTAGTTTATGAAGTCACTCTTTAATATTTATATTATAAGGTTTGGCCCTGATCACAGACGAGTTTTGGAACTTGAGTCATCTTTCATGTTTCTTATTCACTAATTCCCAAATGGTTCTGGCCTGATAAGGCCTGCATAGTCCCCAAATCCACCCTGATTGTTGCCTGCCCTTTGGTCAGCTGTCCTTTTCACTCTTGGTTTGGGGCCCTCCTGCCAGCTGGAGCCCAGCTTCCTGCCTTCCCCTCTACCAGCTCATCTCAACCTGGTGCAGAGACCCTCTGCTCAGACCCCCAGAGTAGTAGCCAAGACTTGATTATAACTTACTTAAAGTCTCGAGAATAACAGAAGGGTCTTCACACTGGTCATGAGATCCACAGGCCACGTCTCTCCATAGGAACCCACCATTGGACACTTACCTCTTCCGAGATGTGGTCATGCCACATGTCACTGGGCTGGGCTTATCCCCAGCACATCTTCCAATGGTAGTGCCTCAAACACATCTCCCTTATTCCATTCTAAGTTGTCTACTGTGGATCATCTATTTCTTAACTCAAGAGAAAGGAAGGGGCATTTCTGCCTTTGTATCAGTCCAGAGCCTGTCTCCCAATTCACCACTTTCTCTCAGGAAAAATATCTTCTGAAATATTCTACACTGAAACTTTCCATTTATTTCCAGGGAAAGCCATCCTCAGGGACATTATCTTGCCTTTACACCCCTTAGCACACATTGGTAGGTCATGTGTGCATTTTGTGCCTGTGTGTTCTTCAACTTCAATACTTCAGCCCAGCATGGGGAGATCATGTCTCTGTGCCTCCTCAGCCATCTGATACTCTACTCTGTACCAGGACATAGACAAGAACAGAAGTGCAAAACTTTCATGAATAACCAATGCATTTCAGAGCCAGTGCACTGTAAATCCATATTTAAAAAGGGATTTCCTAAAGTTAATTTCCTAAATAAACAACTCAGATTCAGCTTTGTCTACCTGGAAGACAACTTCCCATATGTGGCAAAGCTATTTATAACTTTTGGAGCCACATCGTCCCTGATCTATCCATTCCAGAAGGAAGGTGCATGTTACATTTGCATAACCAAAAGGCCAAGGCAAATATTATTTTTCCTAAAATAAAGGAGTCATGTGCTCTCAAAAGTAAAAAATAAGCATCGACCTCTATAGAAACAAAACAAAATAGAAACAGTTTCACCTTTAAAATTAATTTTTCCCATTTCTAGTTATGTGCACATTTTCAACATTTTGGGGATCTAATCTCAGCTAAAATATTTGCACAACTGATATGGGAGTGCTGGGAAGGGAAGAGCATGGTCCCTTTAAATGATACTGAAGGGGGAATGAAAGTGCTGGGGCCGGGCATGGTGGCTCACGCCTGTAATCCAAGCACTCTGAAGGCCAAGGCAGGTGGATCACCTGAGGTCGGGAGTTCAAGACCAGCCTGACCAACATGGTGAAACCCCGTCTTAAAAAAAAAATTAATTAATTAAAAAAAAATTTTTCTTAAGTGCTGGGCAGAGGAGGGCGTCGTCCCTGGCTAGGGCTCCACCCACACGGACCTAGGTAAGGACAAGCACTCCTGCCTTCCCTCCCAAATGTTACATTTTTCAAGACAACCCTGGCCCGCCATGCCCCCATTCTGGGCCTATAAAAGCTGGAGACCATAATGGGCAGACACACAGGTGGCCAGAGTGGAGAGAAGCACATCAGCGGAGGAAGAGACAAGCGGCTGGTAGTTGAGAGGGCTTGCAAAGTGGCACACTGGCAGAAAAGCACATGGACAGGCACTGGCAGGCCAGCAGGCCATCGACCCAGCAGGCCATCGACCAGTAGGTTGAGGCAGAATTTGACTGGGGCAGTTGGAGGAGAGCCAGGGCTGCTCAGCAGCACAACTCCAGGAGAAAAACCATCTCCATTCTGGCTCCCCCATTGGCGGAGAGCTACTTTCAGTCAATAAAACTTTGCACTCATTCTCCAAGCCCACGTGTGATCTGATTATTCCAGTACACCAAGGTAAGAACTGGGATATGGAAAGCCCTCTGTCCTTATGACAAGATAGAGGGTCTTACTGAGCTGGTTAACACATGCCGCCTATAGATGGCAAACTAAGAGAGCACCATGTAACACCCGCCCACTGGGGCTTCAGGAGCTGTGGACACTCACCCCTAGACACTGCTGTGGGGTTGGAGCCCCACAA
This sequence comes from Cacajao melanocephalus, assembly GCA_963573385.1. Classification (NCBI taxonomy): domain Eukaryota; kingdom Metazoa; phylum Chordata; class Mammalia; order Primates; family Pitheciidae; genus Cacajao; species Cacajao melanocephalus. Next base: position 10,794 of record CAUYLG010021119.1, on the reverse strand, counting down.
CCTGCCTGCCTGTATGTTCCCCTAGAGGTTTGAGCACCAAGGCACTGAAGAAGCCAGCCACACCCCCATCACACGCCCTACGAGGGTGGACAAGGGAACATTTCCTGTTTCATAACCACATAACAGGATATCGTGTTAAAATCAATTTTTGAGCTATGAATTAGTATTTTTTTCTGTATATTTCCAGAAGGTAGCAAAGCCCTTTGCATTTTTTACCTCTGGATACCTACAATGTGGAAGTTGGAGACTTTGGTAAAAATCTAAACTCATTGACTATTTAAGGTTTCTGGGCATGTGAGAAGAGAGACAGCTAAATATTTTCTGTGGTTTTTTGCTTGTTTGGTTGGTTGGTTGGTTGGATTTTTTTTTTTCTTTGAGACAGTCTTGCTCTGTCACCCAGGCTGCAGTGCAGTGATGTGATCTCGGCTCATTGCAACCTCTGCCTCCTTCGTTCAAGTGATTCTCATATCTTAGCCCCCAAAGTAGCTGGCACTACAGGTATGTGCCACCATGCCCAACTCATTTTTTATTTTTAGTAGAGACAGGGTTTCTCTATGTTGGTAAGGCTGGTCTTGAACTCCTGATCTCAAGTGATCCACCTGCCTTGGCCTTCTAAAGTGCTGGGATTACAGTCATGAGCTACCGTACCTGGCCCAGGTACATACTTTTGTTGGGGAAAAATAGGAAAGAGTTAGATTTTTCTCTGAAAATACTGGTGGATCCCTAACACAGTGGAAATGTTCACACCACTTCCACACAAGGCCTCAGAGAAATGAAAACCTTAGAGTAGATAACTTCTGCCAATTGTAGACACTCCCTGCCTCATCAGAGATGCCCAAGATTGAGTAAAGTCCAGTGCAGCCAGGCCAGCAAACCTGATGGGATCCCTTGAGCTGGGAGAGTATGGAACTCCAAGGTAACCAATGTGGACCAGGGATAGATGTGGCAGTGCTCTTGCCTGGGATGTGACACTCTGAGATCTTTGCAGATTTGTGTAGATTTAAAGGGATTTCTACATCTGAGAATGTGAACTAAGTTATATTTCCCTCATGAGAAGGGTACTTGCAGAATCCCCATTTCATGGCTGAAGAAGTTGAGGAAGTTGAGACCCAGAGGGATTTCCCTCATCTATGTTCTAATTTCTCACAGACAGGAGGCAACAGAGCTGAGCATTGCATCCAAACCTACTTAACCTCAAAATTGTGTCTTTTTTAACCAAAATTCTCTGACTTTCAATTTGATCAAAAACTGGGGAAGATAATAACTTGTCTAGTGGAAAAATCTAGCAGACACCCACTGTACCAAACGATTAAATGCTGTGACACAGCGACATCATGAATCCCTTGACATGATGCACTAAGAAGTATAAAACATAACTTATTTTTATGCTCTTATCAAAAATGTATAACCTGTGTTCAAACACAAGTACATATCAGAAAAGTTCAAATTGAATGACATGCTGCAAAATAAATGATCACTCTTCTTCAAAAGTGTGAAAGTCATGAAAGACAATGACAGGCAGAACAAGATGGAGAGAAACATCAACTACATGCAATGAGAGATACTGAATTGGATCATGGAACAGAGAAAAGGACAACAGTAAAAATGGGTGAAGTTCAAAGAAGATCTGTAGTTTAGTTGATAATATTGTAATAATGTTAATGTCCTCTTATGGACAATTACACTATGAGAAATCATACTATGAGAGAGAAAAAAGATAATATTTTAGGCAAAAAAAAAAAATTACCAGGAACGCTCACTTTTCTTATGCTTTACCACAACCCTTATCTTGGCCACCTGTGAAAGACCACTGCATATCCCAGATAGCCACCATCATAATTCTGGGCAGTATTGGCCCCAGGCATTAACCTCAGTTCTAATATAACTTAGACCCTACAAGATCTCTATCAGTCTTTTTTTTTTTTTTCTGAGAAAGTTATAAGGAAACAGTTCCCTTCTTTACAAGATGTTTATAGGAGCTCAGATATACTCATGCACTCATAAACCAAAAAACAAAACAAAAGAGGCTAAGTTGTACTGATACAGGTTGAACTCATGTTACATTGTTGCTGTAACATTAGTGAGTGGCCGTGAAGCATATTACTGATAAAGATCAATCTAGGTGGATGCCATCTGTGTCCACAGTAAAGATGAGGATGCAGAAAGTGCATTCATTCATTCATTATTCATTATTCACTTAGGAAATGTTTATTAAGCGCTACTATCCATCAGGCAATACTCAAGATTATGGGGATATCATGTGGAATAAGACAGAATCATTGCCAAAAAATTGTTTGTGCTACTATAAATATTGTGCCAAAAAATAAAACAGAATAGATAGAACTTGACCTGCTGGGGAGATGCGGTGGAATGAGGAATGCTACTTGACTCAGATGATCAGTGACTATTTGTCTGAGGAACTGTCCTTTGAGCTGTGAGCTGACAGAGAACAAATGGTGTCCATGCATAGTTCTAGGAAGACCGGGAAGGAACGCTCCAGAGAGAGGCAAACTGGAGAGGTTCTGAAACAAAATCTGGAGCCAGACTCTGGGTTTGAGTCATGGTTCTTCCAGTTATTAGTTGTTTGATCTAAGTTCCTTAACCTTTTTGTCCCTCAGTTTTCTCATCTGTGAAATGGGACCAATAAGAGGACGAAATGTGTAGGATACTTAGAATAAAGTGCTTTTTGTGTTTGATAAATAAATATTTGCACTTGGAAGCAATTGGCAAGGTAAGGCTTGAAGAGTGTAATAATTGCATTGAATGTCAAGATTCGGAGCAGGAACTCTATATGGAGTGATGAGTAGATGGAAAAGCTGCTTAGAAACAGCTCAGGCTCCTTGGGTAACTTCTGGAAGGGATGGGAGCACAGAAATGTTCACGGGGGTGTTCTGGTTTTTATGGCTATATGACAAACTAGCCCAAAACTCACTGCTTTAAACAACAATTCATTATTATATCTCACAATTCTGGGAAGCGATGGACTCAGTTAATGAGTCTCATGCGATTGTGCTAAGACGGTAGCGGGGGCTGGGTTCCTCTGAAGACTTCTTAGCTCACAGCCTGGCTCCCAAGGTGGAATGGCTGGAGCAGTTGGAGGACAGATAGGCACCTTTCTCTACCAGCCTCTCCAGGTGGCCTGCTTGGAGTTTCTCACAGAATGGTGGTCTCAGGGTAGTCATACTTTTTACCTGGCTAATTCTCCTAGAGCAAGCATTCCAAGAGACAGGAAGCAGAAACTGCTAGTCTCATAGGCCTGAACTTGGAATCTGGCACAGTGAGACCCCCACGACACTCTGTTGGTTGAAGGAAGCACAAACCAGTTGAATCAGAGGAGGGGACATAGACTGTGGCTTTGGATTTGAGAAGGCTCAAAGAATGCATGGACATTTTTAATCTGCCTCAAGGGATGGTGAGAGGCAGGGTTCTGGGGGTGCGAGGGGGGATGCCTATATTCTGGTGAACCTTGGATGACATTCAGTCATATTTGAGCTTTATTTGGTAGGTAATGTAATCATTTTAAATCTTAACTACGGATATACCGAATCTCTAGACGGTGTAAGTGAAGACAAGATAAAATGGATTCTTTTCTTCTAAATATGTAGTGCACGCATGCATAAGGGAGAGTAGAGAGTAATGTATTCTTCCTCAATTCTGAAAGGTTATGCTTTTCTTTCTGTACTGCTTCCTTGCAGAGAAATTTTCTAATGGTCACAAGTTGGTCATAAGGAGTAGAGAGATGGAATTGTGACGAAGCTGCGTTATAGAGAAGAGGTGAGTTTGGAGATGCATCTCTCCTACTACTCAGAATTTCTCATCAGTTTTATTGCTTTGATGTACAAGAGAACATTTTAAGGTGGGAGAATTAATCAATATTGTCTGCATAGATATGGCCTTTTTTAATACAGCTCACCTTAGAGGAATTAATCTGATTTTGTTGCAATTCCATAGCATCTAGTTCTATGAACAGTGTAGACATAGTTCATTTTCTGCACATATTTATGTAAGCATTAATTAAAAGTTTCTTCCCCTAAGTTTCTATTTTTTAAATTAAGGCCCAATAATTTAGGAAGTTGCTCAAGAAAAGAACATTTATACAATTCTAAAACCTAAAGCAATCTGACTTTAGCCAACAAAACCCTACTTTGGATGGGTGGGATTAAGAATTCTTATTTTATATATAGGTTTCCAGGAATAATGGAATAAGTACCTGATGTGGGTAATATGTTACCTTCTTCACCATGAATAATTAGTCATGTACTTCAAAATAGTTTCTTCTTTTCTAATTATTTCCCCAAGGCACAGGGCTTTATTTAACAAACACTTCCCACTTACATGCCAGGCATGATTCTACTAAGTACTTTAGGAATAATAACTCATTTTCTCATCATGACTACCCTAGGAGGTGAGTGCTGTTATCATCCTTGGTTTTATCCATGAGGCACAAAGCAATTAGAAACACATCTAATAAGTGACAGTGCTGGGATTCAAACCCATGCACCTGGGCTCCAGAATTCATACCTTCAAATTCGATGTGCAGCTGCCGCTATTTTAGCCTCTATATAACTCTATTTTAGTCCTTGACATTATTATACCATTACTGCAAGCTCCTTGAGAGCAGACACTGATTCTTCAGTGCATCCACAGTATCTAGCCTTGTATTTAGCAAACAGAAAGTATCAAATAAATGGGTTTGCCTAAATTGGGTTAATAATAGGACACGTAAATGATTCTAAGGCCTTCTGACCTGTCTTTCAATAGGATGGTATTACCCAACAATTATGATGTCTACACATACTTTTCATTTGCAATCACACTGGGATAAATTTATATCTTTATCCTATTATTTCTGCTTTCTCCTGTATATATAAGTGCTGATATTTCACTGCTGTCTATGAAGAGTAAAGTCTATTATGGTCTTATCACTTAAATTTGATTCCAAGACAAAGGTTAATTGTTAACGATTATTGCCCAAGCATTAATATTATACATGAATCAGTGGGTCAAATGGCATTTCTGGATCTGACAGCTCTTATCATAATGCAAGTTTGAAAGAAAGGTCATCTTGCACACTAATTCATGGTTTTAGCCCTAGTGAGAGATCATTTATTTAACACCAGTAAGTTAATCATGGTTGATATCTGTGAACTATCAACTCTCAAGCTATGCATCTATTTGAGGTTGTTGCTGACAAAACCCGAATTTTACAGGCAAGGTCACTGAATATACATCACTTGCCAAAGTAACATAGACACTTGAAAACATATAGAATTCAGCAAATATTGTTCATTTTATTTACTCATTTTTTAATAGTGATTACAAACCTATGAATGAAAAAGCTATAATTTAATCATTGGACTACATACATTCACGTTTTAAAAAAAGACTCTGCTAAATAGAAACGTTTTTAAAGTGTTTATTTTTCCCTAAGTAAGAAAGTAATTTTGCAAGACAGTCGTCACAATTATAATCCTGATTTCTAAAGTTTATTAATTTGAGACCTTCATTAGAATTGAGACTTTTTTCTTCTGAAAACAAGACACACATGTGCAAATATATATATATGAAAAACTTCCAATATTTAAAAAGTATTTCCTCTGAACATTCTTAGTTACAAAAATTTAAAAATGCTGTTTTAAATTTTTTCTGAAGTGAATTTAGAAAAGATTGAGTGCATTCAGGGTGGTATGGTCATAGGCTGAAATGAGTTTATTTAGAAATGTAGATCATTTTATACTCCAGGCTTCATGTATATGATATTTCTTATGAAAAATAAAGTTTTTTTTTACAAAAATCAAACACAGAGTCTCTGAAAAAGGGAACATATGAAAAGATAGAAAGATAATCCCAATATTGTTTTGGGGGTGAGTTTAAGGTGTATAAAACAAGCAGGCATATTAAAATTGGAACATCACACAGTCTGGAGAGCTAATAAAACTGCAGACCCCTAGCCTTCATTTCCTTTTAGGACAATGTAATCTGATCTCCTACATGTAGCTATTAGTCTGACTTGTCAGCTCTCTGAACTAGACTGAGAAAAGACCATCCTTTACCTCACTTCTTATTTTTAAATATATGTGGGGTTGGGGGTGGATTTGGGAAAGCACAGAATATGTCAAATAAAATGGTGTGTTTTAGCAAAAGAGTTTTGTAATTTAATCTTTCCTCTTCAACTAGAGAATAACCCTAATTGTAAGAGAGGTTCTGACAGCAACCAAGACAGATCAGATAGTGCCTAGGGAAGCTGAGTAGTTGGATACTAAAGGCAGCCAATGTACTGAAAAGGCCAGAGACTTCAGAATATACCAAGAAGTTAGCAACCGTATGCTTATGAACTAAAGTCTTCTAATGTTGAGAAGACCTCTTACATGGTAACTGATAAATGAAAATGCATATCTTAAGGAAAAACCAATTATACAATAATTTGTTTTCCTGCTATTCATTCTAAGAGTTTGTGTTTCCAGGTTTGAGGCAAACCTGTGCCATGCTAACCACGTAGTTTGGCTCTTAATCATCTTATGTTTGCTTTCATTGACTTTCTCAAAGCCCTAGGCTGAGGATAGGAATCATTTATGGGATAACAGACAAAGAAATATTGGTGATCATGAACTTGATCTCTTTTCTTTGTTTTTCAGGTAAAAAAAAAATAAGTGAGCTGTTGAGGCCATACAGTTATTTAAGATCTAGTTCATAACAAAGCCAGAGGTGAAGTCCCAAACTCCCAATGTGATCTTTTGATTAACGTGCATATAGTAAAATAATTGCTACAAAGATATCATAAAGGCAAATGGGGCATTATTTATATAGGAGGAATTGACATCCACTCTATTTCAACAATACAAATTGCTATTAATATTTTTTCAGTTTTAGGCATAAGAATCTCCAGTCACTATTTCTGTTATTAAATCATGGACTGTAACCTCTTATTTGATTACTTGAATAAATTGAAGCCTTGGGAGGTGGAATCACTTGCTCAAGGGCATGCAGTTAGTTGCCAAGCAAACACCAGGTAACTGAGTCCTAGTCTGTGACTTTTTCCCACACCATCATGCTTTGTTCAGAGCCTCCCTCTTAGATCCAAGAAGTGATGAAATTTGGAGTCATGTAGGAGAGGAAGGTTGGAGGTTGGTGCTGTAAGGCGGGGGAACTAAACGTCTTTCTTTACTAGCACCTAGAGCTTCAGAAGTTTGAGAGAGGACACAGTTATGGAACACAAGGCATTATTTAGGACACTGCCTAGTGCTAGGATGTTCTGCCAAAAGGCCATGTTGTCACACTGCATGAAGCCCAAAGGTTGTGTCCCTTGTGCTTGCTGAATTTTAGGATATGAGACAGTCTGCATAAGGGAAATAAAACAAGATGAGTGTTCATCAAAGATAAAAATATAAGGATTTGTTTATTCAAATATCTTCTGAGCAGGAATCTATAAACTCATTTCTCTAGTTTTAAAGCAAAAACTACACTGGAATGCCTTTTAACCCAGTGCCAGAATTTGACATAAAATGGGAGAATGAATACAATAATTACAGTAGAATATGAGACAAGTCACACAAGCATGCCACGACTCCTCGATGATGCTGCTTTTGCAGAGGAGTGAGGGTTAACGATGTAGTTGCTGTACACATTGGTGAACACGAATTGACTCAAAAGAAGTCCATGTTTCTGGATCAAAAGATTTCAGCCCTCCAAGAGCTAAAATAATAATAATACATGATAGGTCACACTCATCTATTATAGTTTTAGGGATAGTTTGTAGACATGAAGTATTATGAACCATCGGGTTTGCAGTATTCTGTCTTAAGTTAGTGCTGTAGTACATGTTAGCACCATTGACATTGGCATGCACTGTTCCTGCCTGAGGCATTAGATGTCTAATTTGATCAAATTCAGACCCTATAATTTGAATTCAAGCCAAACCACAATCAAATCATAAAATTTCCAAAGCTGCCACTATCTTGGAAATGTCAAATGTTGGGTGAGGGGAGCAGGAAATGATTACACAGGGAATAAATAGAGCCTATGGTGATGAGTTTTGCATCTGGTCCTTATATGAGGACATCAATCCATTAGCTGTAATTTAAACATCTTGATTAACATTTCATTACCATAGGTGACTGCTGTAGCATAAATTGTATCTCCATGCAGCATGCATACCAAAATATTCTAAACTCCTTTGAGTTTTAAGGTGCTAAATATAGTACTCTCTGGCCACTTAGAAAGTCTCTGAAGTCTGTTTGATATTAAGCATAAAAAATAAACCTGAGAAAAAGGGATGTTTTTATATGCTCAGATATTATGGCCCGCTAAAATCATGGACTGTTTTGGCAGTCACTGTCAGACCTCCCGGTGTCTGAGGAATTGTATGCTCCTTTCTAAATCCTTTCGGAAATTGCCAGTTTGATAGAATAATATTTCAGGAAACCACTCAAATTGAACATATTTGTTGTTTTATGTTCTGCCAGACAAATGTCAGAACAATGCCGGGAGACCAGAGTGGGTCAGAATTGGAGGGAGCAGGAGGGGAGGTGAGGGAAGGGAACCAGAAGCGAAAGAGACAATGAGAATAGAAACAGAAGTTATTTTAATGGGGAAGTTTTAAAGTGTAAAACCAACTGTTGCTTTTGAGAATCAAAATCAAAATAGATTGCGTCTTCTCACTTGTCTTATGGTCAATAGCATGATGTCCAATCTGTGAATTTTTGTTGCAGAATTTGATTATTGTGGTCAACAATTTTCTGGTAAATCCCTGTTCACTACTCAGTGATGCTGCCAAAAATGAAGGCTTTTTAAATAGATGGCTCAGTTGTAGAACTCACTCATGGAGGCTTATTCCTATGCTTTTATTCCACTTACACAAATGTACTTTACTACCAGGACATTCTTTTTTTTTTTTTTTTTTCACTTTTTGCATTCTCCAGTTACACCGCATGCCGTATAAATAAATCATTTTAATTAATTAGGAACAATAATTTGCCATAATCATTTATTCAATCTCATGTTTGAAGTTCTAGTGAAATAAATTTTTTTCTAGGTCTGACGGTATGATAGAACTTACTGGTAGTAATTCCAAAAAACAATCCTGCAGGAATTTATCTTTCTGGAAAGACCAGCATGCGAAAAGCTGTAGGAAGGAGTGTGTTAGCTTTGCCTGTTTTTTTTTTTAAGTGGCTGACTCAGAAATTAGGAACTTGATTCTCTCTTCTGGGCTCTGGATGGCTTCCTAACGAGCAGAAGGGCTGCTTTATTTATTTATTTACTAACCTTTGTGGATTCAAACCCTTGATAGCACTTAACACCTTAGTGACTGTGGTTATATTAAATTAGTATTGCAAGCACACAGTGCTGGCTTGATTACCAGGAAACTCTTTTTTGCCTCATCTCCACTCAAGTATTGAACCCAGCACCAAATACATGCTCACTATTTTCTGCTAGAATATCATTGCATTTTAGCACATGGAAAAAATTTGATATTGATTAAAATTGAATGTTATTCATCTACTTTATTTTCCACATCAGTTTAAAAAGAAACTGAAAAATCTTGTAAAATATCTAAATACATGTGTTTTGAGAGCAAATAGTGAAAACTATATCATATTTTCAAATATAAAGCACCACACTCAGTAATTTTTAATTTTTTAATTTAATTTAATTTAATTTTTTAGAGATAGGGTCTCACTCTATTGCCCAGGCTACAGTTCAGTGGCTCGATCGTAGCTCATAGCTTCATATTCCTGGGCTCAAGTGATCCTCTTGCCTCAACCTCCTGCATAGCCAGGACTACAAGCACATGCCCTCATGCCTGGCTAATTTTTTATTTTCATTTTTTGTAGAAATAGGAGTCTTACTATGATGCCCATGCTGGTCTCAAACTCCTGGCATCAAGCCATCCTCCAGTAATGTTTTAAAATCAGAATTTGGGCCGGCGTAGTGCCTCACGCCTGTAGTCCCAGCACTTTGGGAAGCCGAGGCAGGTGGATCACCAGAGGTCAGGAGTTCAAGACTAGCCTGCCAAACATGGAAAAAACTCTGTTTCTACTAAAAATGTAAAATTAGCTGGGTGTGGTGGAGCATGCCTATAATCCCAGCTACTCGGGAGGCTAAGGCAGGAGAATCGATTGAACCCAGGAGATGAAGGTTGTGGTGAGCTGAGATCGTGCCATTGCACTCCAGCCTGGGCAACAACAATAACATCCATCTCAAAAAAAAAAATCAGAATTTGAATTAGTTATTCTTTGTACAATATGAATGTTAACTCTGGGATACTTATGTAGTGGCTCTAAAATTGAGGATTTTCTTTTGATATGCATGGTAGAATATTTTCGTGCTTTAGGATAACTATGGTAGACTTGATGGTGGGTATTGGTTTTACTTAGCAGGTACAAATGGAGACATAAAGGAAGGAAAGTGACTTGTCCAATGTTACAAAAAATTGTACCAATAGAGCTAAAGAACAACCGGAACTTATTGTCAAAGCATTGTTAAATAAGCACACACTTGTGATCTCATATTTTCTGCACTAATGTGTCTGCTTTGCCAAAGTAGGAAGAAAATAAGGTAATCATTTGTGGCTTTCACAGGCCTTCAGGAAAATGCAGAACAATGAAAATTACACTCAGCATATATAGTCAGTCAAGTCTTCCTGGTAGTTAGAGTAGGTGGTTACATGTGGTGTGTGATTTGAAAGTTACAAAAAAGGTTCTCCTTTTTTGTCCTATGTATGTCCTGGACTGTTTTATTAAGGGTAGATAGCTTCAACAGAGTGAACTATCTTCCATTTTCAAGTATTTTTTTTTT
>CAUYLG010021118.1:0-22674 GCA_963573385.1 Cacajao melanocephalus | reverse complement strand
ATTGCATAGCATTTTACAGGTTTAAGTAAAACAGTGACTGGCTGCTTGTTTGTTATTTTCATCCCTTATTCCTTCCTGTCTCCATTGTTAAGCACAATTATTGGCAAAAAAGAGGTTTTTAATACCCCTTTTTAGACTGCATTCTAGCCTGGGCAATAGAACAAGAATCCCGTTCTCTCTCCCTCTTTCTCTTCCTCATTCTTTCTCTCTTACATTCTTTTTTTCATTTCTTTCACTCTCACTTTCTTTCCTCTCTTTTTCTTTCTTTCAAAAATAAAAAAATAAAAATAAAAATAAATTAAAAAACTAATATATTCAAAAATATTAAAAAAAAAAAAGAAGCCAAAGTGAAAAAAATAAAACTCACACTTCCTTTCTACAGGCATAGCTTTTAAAGCCAACTCTTACTTCTCAAATTGTAACCTAAACAACCTAGAGAAATGGTTTTCCTCCCTACTTCATAAAGACACTTAAATTTTCTTTCATATTTCAATTGCTATACAATTTTTACTGTTGCTCTTTTCAGAATTTCGGCAAAAATCCTGAAGTGCCTAAGGAAACCAAATGACAGTAAATCTTTCCTAAAAGTTTAAAAAAGCAAACAGTAGATGTGGTTAAAAGTATGAGCTAAGTCATTGGTTTTATTTAAATATAAACATGATAAAAACACAATACAGGTGCTAGAATCATTTTTCCATACAAAGGTAGAATATGCTGCTATTGGAAATCTGTAATTCACTGAATACTTAAGTCAATGCTTTGCTCAGTTTACTTCCATAAAACAGCTAATTTGGCATTGGTATTACTTTAGAAAGCTAGCTTAAAGGTTAGAAATAGACTGATTTGCACACTAGCTGGGGGGAAAATGCCTGATTATGACTTCTTAGTTTTACTCAGGTCATTCTACCTTTCATTCCATATCCCTCCAGAGTACAGAATACATGCTTAACAGACATTTCATAAATGACTGAATGTAGCTGTCCAGCTATTTTAAAACTTATTTTCTATCAAAATAATTAAAAACATAATAAAAAATAAAAATTCTAGAATACATGATTGTTCAACACTAAAGATTCTAAAACTAAAGAGCAAAAAATGTTTACATTTTACTATTTTCCCTTTCACTGTAATGACTTTCCTATTACCAAATTAAAAAGAAAAAGTTTAGGCAATTTTAATTAAAAAACTCACCAAAAATGTTGGTCTTTACAGTAAGTGCAAGATGAGTATTATTCCTCAAAATTTCAAGGGCTTTCATAAACGTAATATTCTCAAAGTTTTGTCCGTTGACTTCCATAATCTTAAGAGAAAAGTATTTTAAAAATACAAATTAAGACAGAAGAGTATTTGTTACTTCTACAACCTTAAAAGTTTAATAACGTTTAAACTTAATGAAACTTGAATAAAATGTACTCCTATGTGAACAGTTATCTCTCTGAGAACCATTTTCTTCCTCTATATTGTCATATTTTCCAAATTATTTACTATAAACATTTTTTTAAAAAGTTAATGCCCTCTGGGATCATACTGAGGAAATTTTTAAAATACCCGCACAGGATGGTTTATGAAGGAAACATTTTAATCATGTCAGCTCAGCTCATAAAAATTATTGCCTGCATATGTATATACAAATTTGTCAAATATTCTCAATGTAAATTTACTGCATTTCAAAGAGAGGTAATTCATTTAAAAGTACTCTAAATATATTTAATATGATTATCTGCCACTGATTGAATCAGGCAGCAAAATAGCAAGAGGCACAATTGAGATGGGCTCTTCTTCCATGTAAACACTGCTGACCCTTTATCACATGACTTCTCCAATTTGGCTATACCTCAGAATCACAGAAGCTTATTTTAAGAAATACTGATTCTAAGGGGAAAGGATAAAAAGATAAATATAATGAGCAAAAACTAGTCAGAAAAGATGACAGATCTAGGGGATCAATATAAAAATTTCAAAAGGATACGAAAAAGAATGAAAAAATATTAGGAAAAGAAAAAAAAAATCGATAGAAGTAAAATTCCCAGAGTTGGAAAACCACTTGCAACTACACACTAAAATGTCTTATCTAGTACCATGCTAAAAAAAAATACAAAGAGATCTATTTTAAAAAAACATATCCCAATGAAATTTCTGTGTTCCAAGGAGAGAGAATAAGGAATCTATAAACATCATTGTGGGAAGATAACCCAAAGGTACCTAGAAAAGAAAGCCCAAAGAGTTTGGACTTCTCTTGGGCAATGCTAAGTTGACGTGATAATATTTTGTGACTTTAGCCTTCTAAGGGAAAAGTCACTGTTAGAAAAAGATGTTACACTCCATCAAACAAAAGTATCTTCAGGTATGCAAGGACATACAATACTGTATCACCCATCTGTTCTTTAAAAAGAAAAATACTAAAAGAAGTACTAAAGATAATTGTGAAATGAACAGAAATAATGAGGATATACAGTATAAATGAAGTGGAAGTGATCAATGAAATCAGTTAAGCAGGTGTAAAGGTTTAATCCTTGTTTATAAGCTATGAAACTTAATGCAAATGTCACAAGCATTCTTGAAACAGAAGATAATGTTAAAAAATAACAATTATAATGTAGACCTAAAATCTCAGATCATTTCAACAGTAGTTGAGGAGATTGAAGGAAGAAGTAAAAGTATGATAAATTTCATTCTCAGGAATGGATTTCACTAATTTGTGTGTGTGTGTGTGTGTGTGTGTGTGTGTGTCTGTGTGAAGAATTAGATTATTAAATGTGTTTCTGATAAAAATAACTGAACAATAAATATACTGACTCCAGGATCCTAGCTATTAGATATTCCTAATGAATAGTCTGGGGTAAGTCCCAGAAAACTCAATTGTGGAAGCTGTCCTGAGCACTTGTAGGTTGTTTAGCAGCATCCTTGGCCTCTGTCTATCAACATGCCAGTAGTAACCCCCAAGTCATAATAATAAAAAATATCTGCAGACATTGCCACTAGTTGAGAACCACTGTTCTAAAGCGTAGAACCTTTCATAACATGAATTAGCTCACAATTTCAAAAAATGATAGCATGGCTCAGTTAATATAAAGCCACATTCTAAAACAAATGAACAAAATTTTAAATGGGGAAAAAGCAAGTTTCCTAAATGATTCTGATGATCAGATAGATTTGGAGTACATTAGAATCATCTATAGCAGGCATCCGCAACTGCTGGGACACACTCATGGCCTGCTAGGAACTGGGCCACACAGCAGGAGGTGAGCAGTGGGCCAGTGAGCATTACTGCCTGAGCTCCACCTCCTGTTAAATCAGCAGTGACCTGAGATTCTCATAGGAGTGTCAATCCTGTTGTGAACTGTAAATGCAAGGGATCTGGGGCACTCCGTATGAAAATCTAATGTCTGAGTGCCTGATGATCTGAGGTGGAACAGTTTCATCCAGAAACCATCTCCATTCCCCCAGTCCCCCTCCCCGGTCCATGGAAAAATTGTCTTCCGCAAAACTGGTCCCTGGTGCCAAAAAGGTTAGGGACCATTGATCTAGAGAGCTTTGTTAAACATGCAGATATCCAGACATCATCTCTTACGAATGTGGTCAATATGATTAACAGGACTGACAGAAGCATGAGAATTGTTGCCAGCACATCATATTTTGAAATAGGCTGCTCTACACTTACCTAATGCCTATACCAAAAAACTAAATCACCATCAAATTCCCAGGAGTGTCTTTTTTCCTTGTCCCTCATTTGGCTCACTTTGCTTACAGATATAGTTATGTTACCATATAAACATAATTTAACGATTACATAACCTTCAGCAATCTGCAGCCACTTACATTTGAGAGTGCTATGACGCAGAAGTGCTATCTCTTTCAAAACTTGCAAGGGTGCTAATTCATATATTGATCTTTCTGGAGTATTCTCAAGTTGCCAGCTTATCCATGAAAGATAGGCAGGCCCATTCAAAGGAGGTCTTGCTGACAGAGCTCAGTAGACCATGTTATTTCCAGCCACACTACACCAAATTTTCCATTAAAAGTAATAAACATATGACAAATACATTTTAAACATAAACCATATGCAGATACTACCTCTAAAAAGAGGCTCAGAAAAATATTTCCTTAAACTGATCATGTTTTCTGGAAGATAAGAACAAAAGCAGCAGGCATAATACTTTTAAGAAGGCTTGAATTTAAGTTGTTGGTTATTTAGTTACCTGATCACCACGTTTCAGTCCTGAATCAGCGGCTTTGCTCCCAGGTTCTACTCCTTCAACAAAAATACCAAATCCCTTCTCACTTCCTCCACTAAGGCTGAATTGTAGAGGGGACTCACGGGAAGCCTTTTGCAGCACAACCTGTCTCCACTTAGCCTTTGCAGCACAGGCAATATTCAATAACCGGAGATGACCATTCATCTTCTGTAAAGCACGAAAGGGTACATGTATATAAATGTATCTATTCCTATAGGTTTTTAAAAAGTCACCTAAAATTATCAGAATTAGAGTTATAAATATAAGGCCTACAGAACATGTATAAGCTGAGGAAGGGGGTGCTCCCACTCCAAAGCACTCTCAATAACAAGATTTCTTTTTTTTTTTCCCTTTCTTTTTTTTTTTTTTCAGACAGAGTCTCACTCCATCACCAGGTGCTAGGCTGGAGTGTAGTGGCGCGACCTCGGCTCACTGCAACCTCTGTCTCCTGGGTTCAAGCAATTCTCCTGCCTCAGTATCCAGAGTAGCTGGGACTACAGGCGCGTGCCACCATGTGCAGCTAATTTTTTTTGTATTTTTAATAGAGACGGGGTTTCACCATGTCGGCCAGGATGGTCTCGATCTCTTGACCTCATGATCCGCCCGCCTTGGCATCCCAAAGTGCTGGGATTACAGGCGTGAGCCACCGCGCCCAGCGAAGATTTCTTAATATGATTATAAGCCTTTTAGATTATCGTAAGTTAAAAAAGATTTCCAAGTGATGTCTAATTTACAGAGAGATGACACAAAATTACTTATCATTTCTTAAACTTTCCTAATATACACTCTACTCCCACCTTGCTTATCTCCTGGCTGTTATATAAAACCAGAATCTTTTAAAACGTTTATTCAAAACCTTGAATGACATGAACCACCTTTTCAAATACTGTTCAACGTTCAAAGAAACATTCAAGTTTTCACCTCTTCCAGAAAAGACTTCCTGCTTGTATTATTTTAGTTCTTCCTTAAACTCAGTAATAGTCTGACTTCCAGTTCTAACTCCAGTTTCAATTAATCTCAAATAGCAATATTATGTGCAAATCTCATGTCCATAACAAAAAGCTAAAGGTTTTTTCAAAGCGACACCATGTCTTGTATTTGTTCTGATCCTATATTAATGCCTTCGAGTATAAAGTAGAATGTAATAAATACCTGATGGCTAACTGATTACTGGAAAAAAAAAATCCCTTGACTTTTTTTCCCCACATTCTGATGTCCCTTGATTATCTACATAGCCAACACTGGACGAGTCAAACGACAGTGGAGTGCCTCTATAACCCTTTAATAAAGTTCCCAGTGTTGTTCACTCTCCCCATTTTGTATAGTGCACATGTGCTGCTGAGAATTCTATAGGAACCAAGGAGTAAGAAAAGGGATCAAATTTGCCAATTTTTCCCACTTCATTCAACTTAATCTGCTTATGCTCTATAAGTAATAACTATAGCTCTTGAGCATTTGCTATGTGACAGGTTTTGTATAAAGACTGTTATGCTTATCAGCTCGTTATAATCCTTATAACAATCTCTTATTACTAGGAACTACTATCTTTACAAATAACACAACTCAGGCATAAGACCTGACAATCTGTCCAAGTTTACACATCTAGCAAGCGGTGGAACTTGGATCTTAATTCAGGCAATTTAAATCTTGAGCTGTACTCCTAAAACCAGTATGCTGCATTACTATTTCCTAAAATTTCAAGTTGCTTGGAGCAGGCAATCTAGTCACAGCTCAAAGTTTTATATCTGACAGGGAGAATAAAACGAATTCATGAATAGCTACTGTGGACTTTGAGAGAATTATCTTAGGTGCTGTACATTTAGAACAGGTGAATCCCATGTAGAAGGGAAACCTAGAAAGTCTTAATATAGACTTGATATTTAAGATATGCATTGATAGTTAAACAGAGTTTCAAACAAGTTAACAAAAGAATTCTAGCATGGTCTAGATGCAGAACTGAAAGGTAAAATAAAATAGTCTGATTTGTCTATAATCTAGAGTACAAAGGAAAAAGGCCAAAAAGGTAGGCAAGGGACCTGAATATATGGGTGAGGAACTGCTTTGGTAGGAAGTACAGTTTACTGTCAAAGAGAATAATAGTCATCACATGTGTGTTTAAAAAGCGATCTTCTGGCCACATGGAATGGATTAGAAGAGAAACTAGAACTAAGATTAGTTAGCAGGCTATTATAACAGATCAGATATAATAAAATAATTAAGTCCTAAACTAGGCAGTTAAAAAGAAATGGCTGAGAGAGACCGTAAGGAAATATGTGAACATACATGTATATGCCTAAATCAGTGACCTAGGTGACTTTAGCAACTGACTGGAAATCCTGACCAGGAAATTCAAGAAAAAGAGAGTCAGGGTACACATCTAACACCAGGTTTATAAGCCTGAGTAACTAAGAGATAAGAATGTCACTAGTCTTAATACAGAAATGGAAGAGTCAGGCTGGGCTCGGCATCTCACACCTGTAATCCCAGCACTTTGGGAGGCCGAGGCGGATGGATCATGAAGTCAGCAGTTTGAGACCAGCCTGGCCAATATGGTGAAACCCTGTCTCTCCTAAAATACAAAAATTAGACAAGCATGGTGGTATGCACCTTTAGTCCCAGCTACTCGGGAGGTTGAGGCAGGAGAATCACTTGAACCCAGAGGGGCACTGAGCTGAATCGTGCCACTGCACTCTTGGCTGGGCAACAGAGCAAACCTCCGTCTCACAAAAAAAAAAAAAAAAAAAAAAAAGAAAAAGAAATGGAAGAGCCAGGAAGGAGTGTGAATGTTGTGAATGTTGTTTGAATTGGGGTGGCAGAGAATAAATGAGCAAAAGTCTAGAATATAGATCTGGAAGTTCTAAGAATGGACATTTAAGACACAGGAAAGGATGAAAGCTTCTACTGTTCTGAGTTTGCTGGTGTTGGAGGAGGGGTACCACTACACTCTGAAGAATATAAATTATTTTGAGCCTTACTGTATCTTCCAGATTTTTTTCAAATTCTTCCAGAAATCGAGTCATGGCAGGGTCACCTTCAAAATCATTAAAATGATTATTTACCCATAATAATACAATCCGTGTCACCTGTGGAAACATAAAAGAGGCAGCACATGGTTAGAAGAAGCATTCCTTCTGCAAAAGTAGATTCCAAAAGCATGTCTAAAACTGACAGGGAACTGACAACCTTCTTGTTCCCTCCCTCGTATAAAAAAGGCTCACTGTAATAGAAAGGCATGCTTTAGTTTAAGCTTTTGCTTCCCTGTGTACACAAATAACAGAGCCAGGACTCTGTCCACTCAGTGAGAAGACACAAGCCTGTTTGTTAAGATGAAAGAAGTACAAAGAATGTATATTACAGATAGCATCTTACAATGCAAACTTCATGTCATAAAGCAGGCAATCCTATCAATCAAAAATCCCTATCAAAAGTGTTTCCATGGTCAAGAACATGTTTAACCAAAATTGTAACAAAAACAAATTTGAGTCTGGTATGGTGACTCACACCTGCAATCCCAGCAACTCAGGTGGCTGAAGCAAGGAGGATCCCTTGAGTTCAGGAGTTTGAGACCAGCCTGGGCATTGCAAAACCCTGTCTCTATAAAAGTTAAAAAGCAAAACAAAAACTCTTACAAATCTGAAACTTCATTATAAACACTAAATTTTCAAACTGCTAAATCGTTTACTTTGCTCCAGAAAAGTTAAACATTAACGAATGTAAGCTGATTTGTATGATGTGCCTAATAATGTAAGGAAGAACTCATTTTTTTAATTGTGGTAGAATCCACATAAAATTCATTTTAATGATTTTAAAGTTCATAATTCAGTGGCATTTAGTACCTTAACAATATGGTGTAACCATCACCACTGTCTAGTTCTGAGTTCTGGAACATTTTCATCACTCCAAAAGAAAACCTCAAACTCATTAAGCATTCACTTCCCATTATGCTCCCTCTCTAGCCCCTGGCAGCCACTAGTCTGCTTTTCTATTTGTCTGTTCTGGATACTTCACATAAATAGAATCATACAATACATAGTCTTTTCTGACTCTCTTCTTTTACTTAGCATGTTTTCGAGGTTCATCATGGTGTAGTATGTATAAGTACTTTTCTTTTTATAGCTGAGTAATACTTTATTGTATGGCTATACCACATTTTGTTTATCCATGATGGACATTCGGGTCATTTCTACCTTTTGGCTATTGTCAATAGCACTGCTATGAATATTTATACACAGGTTTTTGTTTGCACATCTGTTTTTAATTCTTTGGGTATATGCCTAGAATTAGAATTGCTGGGCTATATGGTAACTCTATGTTTAAATTTTTGAGGAACTGCTCCAACTTTTTCCACAGAGGCAACACCATTTTACATTCCCATCATCAGTGTGTGTAGGGTGGGGGTGCGAAGACCGGTTCAATGTCTTCATTTCATTGGCAATGTTTGTTACTTTTTCTTTTTTTCCCCCTTTTTAAAGCAAGCCTAGTGGGTATAAAGTGGTATCTCATTGAGGTTATGACTGCATTTCTCTATGATTAATGATATTGAACATCTTTGTCATGTGCCTGTTGGCCATTTACATATCTTCTTTGGAGAAAGGTCTATGCAAGTCCTTGGTCCATGTTTAAACTGTGTTGTCTTTTCGTTGTTGAATGGTAAAAGTTCTTTATATATTTTGGATATTAAACCTTTATCAGATATATAATTTTCTGGCTGGGCGCAGTGGCTCACACCTGTAATCCCAGCACTTTGGGAGGCTGAGGCGGGCAGATCACTTGAGGTTGAGAGTGCAAGACCAGCCTGACCAACATGGGAAAACCCCATTTCTACTAAAAGTACAAAATTAGCCAGGCATGGTGGCACATGCCTGTAATCCCAGCTACTTAGGAGGCTGAGGCAGGAGAATCACTTGAACCCTGGAGGTGGAGGTTGCAGTGAGCCAAGATCGTGCCACTGCACCCCAGCATGGGCAACAAGAGTGAAACTCCATCTCAAAAAAAAAAAAAAAAACAAAAAAAAACCATACATAATTTTCTCTTATTCTGTGCATTGTCTTATCTTTCTTGAAAGTGTCCTTTGATGCAAAAATAATTTTAATTTTGATGAGGTAAAATTTATCTATTTTTTTCTTTTGTTACTTGTGCTTGGGTATCATATTTTCTTATTTGAGAAACCATCACCAAATCCAAGGTCATGATATTCTACCACTATCTTTTCTTTCAAGGTATTATAGTTTTGGCTCTTCTGTCTCTGACACATTTTGAATACATTTTTGTACATGGTATAAGGTAGCAGTCCAATTTCATTCTTTTGCATATAATTATTACTTAATCATATTTTTGTTCATTCCCTAAGCATGCTTTTATTTTCTTGGCAACCAAAGTAAATATATTTAATTCTAACAAAAAATGGCAAGAGACAGGCAAACCTGTAGTTTTAGACATTAGTCTCCTAAATAAAAGAATTCCACAGTCTACCTGCATCCAATTTATTTCCTTTAAAATATAACTCAAAAAGACACACTACGCAATTAGGATCCTACTTTTATTTTCTTAAAAGAACTACTTCTTACCAATTTGTGGAGGTATTACTAGTCTTTCCATTAAATGTACAAACATATCCCATGAAATAAGGTAAGATGATTTAATTAAAATAATGAACAACATTTAATACAAAAAAATACTCAAGAGGTAGATTTAAATAAGTCACAGGAGAGATAAATTAAGGTTTAATAAATTGTTTTCAAATGATTATAAAGTCTGTAACTCAAGAAAATAAAGACATTCCCATTTTGAAGCTTAAAAACAATCTAGGCCCTCTTCAAAAAATGTATTTGATGAATAGTCTTCCTAAAATATTCAATCAGTTTTAAAATGTTTTATTGATCTCTAGAAATGATCAAATATTTCGGTAAAATTCTAAAATACTCTCATATAACTATTATGTTTCCTAAATTTATAGCTTTACCAGAGCTTTATTTCAGTTTTCACCTTTTAAGGCTCTTATCCACTTTCAACATGCTCTTCTGTCATAAACGTAAGCACAGAATGTCTATATTGGTGGTTCAAGTTCACTAATTTTTTAGGTGAACTGAATCTTGTTATCATAATAAACACATACTCTATCAACTATAAGTTTCATGAATAAAATTTCAGGTTAAAATCACTTTCATGCCCTTTATAAAACCAACCTTATCTCTTAAGCTGTCGATCTTAAACCATTCCAATAGTTTGATTCCAACATCCAAAGGACTTTCAAGAAATGTCCTATAAGTTAATAGAAAATCTTCTATATAAGTTGGATCCACAATAGAATGTTCTTCTATTAAATGCATTATGAGACGCTCAGGTGTTGCCTAAAAATCCAAGGATAGGGAGTTTGAGAAAATAAATAACCCAAGAACGAAGGATGAGAAAATAAATAACCGAAGAACCAGAGAATTACTGTTGATTATTCCCCTTTGTAGCTACTCCATTAGACAAGTCCTCAAAGTACACTTTTGCCTTTAAATCCTTACTGCTGGAAGAATTTGAATCTAAACTTAATTGTAATCCATTAGCACCCAGAGGTCAAGAGAGAGAAAAGGCAGAGGAATAAATAGCCAACAGCACTCACGCAGCTGAAGCTGTTTTCACTGGCATTTCATCATAGTAGGACCTTTAAACTTCACTGATTTAGCCCTGATGGGGGCTGTTACTGCCACTTCTCCTACAACTAGTGCATGTACTTACTGTCTCAAGGCAACAAAAGAGGTTAAAGTTAAACTAAAGAAAGAAAAAGAAGGGAAAGAAAAAGAAGAAAGAAAGAAAAAAGAAAGATTTTCTCCAAATTTAATCCACCTCAAAAATCTTTTCTGCCCAGGCTGCAGAAGAAACACACCAGTTCAACAGAGCCTGTTTTATTGTTACTTCCCAGAATAAATGTTTCCTTTTCTATAGTTCCTCTCATACCGTTTCCTCTCCATGCTAGGTCACCATGTTGAGAGGAACCAGAAGTTCCATAGACAGTTTTGAAATTAATTCAGTTTTAAACGCTTATCTCCAAATTCATAAAAGAATATAAACAGGCCGGGTGCCGTGGCTCACACCTCTAATCCCAACACTTTGGGAGGCCGAGGTGGGTGAGTCACTTGAGGTCCAGAATTTGAGATCAGCCTGGTCAACATGGTGAAATCTCATCTCTACCAAAAATACAAAAATTAGCCGGGTGTGGCGGCAGGCACCTGTAAACCCAGCTACTGGGTGGCGCTGAGGCAAGAGAATCACTTGAACCTGGGAGGAAGGGGTTGTAGTGGGCTGAGATCGTGCCACTGCACTCCAGCTTGGATGACAAGAGTGATACTCTGTCTCAAAAAAAAGAAAAAAAGAACATAAACATACATTCATACTGCTCTTCTTTGACCTTCTGAATCAATGTTTAATTATTACCCTTTGTAGCTTTTTCAAAGGTGGGCACACGGAACAAATACAGAAACAAACCAGATGTTAAGCCTAATACAAAAACTGTTACTCATAACCCCCAACCTTCATTTGTCATATTAATCCAAACAATTTCGTTGTTTAGAATAACTGTATGGTAAACATACATTAATACTAATAATGTTCTTATCTAAGAATTTATTAAAAATAAGGTACTTTATTTATTAAAAGGTACTTTATTTTATTTATTAAAAATAAACAAGGTACGAAAATAGTTTCTCTCTCAAAGGAAGTCAGAAGCAACCTACTTAAGAGATAAGAAAATCATAGGTCATCCGTATTCTGTTCTCCTACCCCTGCAAAACGTTCTAAGCCTAAGAGAACCAAACTAGTTTTATTATTCAGGCCAATCCTGGTTTAGGATCACTTAATTCCATTTCCTAGAATAGCTATGTCAGGGATGGGAACTGATCAACTTGTTAAAGAGAGGCCATTATTTTGACTGGCAAAATCACAGAAGCAGGGTCCCTATAGAGACTAGGTCATACATTCAAAATTTTATTCAAAGATGAGCCCTTACCTAATTAGACTAAAATCTATCTTACCTCAAAATGCCCTTGATCCCAGCCACACAAATTTCCTGCTTTTTCTAAAAAACATTATGCAATTTTATATAGCACGAGTATTTCTTTGTCTGGGTCACCCTTCCTCCCTAAAATTACTTCTCGCTATTTCTTCTAGCCTAATTTAGATCCCTCTTTTTATGTCTCTCTTGCTTTTCCATCTTGAGATTTATCAAGTCATGCTGAAACTATCGCCTTGTCTTTCTCAAAAGACTGTGAGTTCATTGATGTCAGAATCTAAGTATATTTTAGTACCTCCCAGATCTCACAGAGGGCCTAGCATAGAGTACCACAAAACAGTTTGGGAGCCCACCTCAACCTCCTAAAGTGCTGGGATTACAGGTCTGAGCCACCACGCCTGGCCTTGACTAGGGGATCACTTGATGTCAGGAGTTAGATACCAGCCAGGACAACATGGCAAAACCCCACCTCTACTAAAAATACAGAAACAACAACAACAACAACAACTACAACAACAAAACCAGCTGGGTGTGATGGCATGTGACTGTATAGTCACAGCCACTTGGAAGGCTGAGGCATGAGAGTTGCTTGAACCCAGGAGGCAGAAGTTGTGTGAGTCAAGACTGTGCCACTGCACTCCAGCCTGGGTGACAGAGCAAGACTCTGTTTCAAAAAAGTTAAATGAACAATCCTTCTATGAGCAAAAGATGGTTAAGATTTGCAATTAAATCTGAATGTGAAGACTGTACTACAGTAAAAATAATACATTTTCAATACTTCTGTCACAAAAGCAATCCATCATCATGCAATCAGAATCTGCAAACATTTTAAGATGTGTATAAACTAATGGCAATTTTATGTTCCTTCAAGTATTTTTGATGTTCTAAACTTTCATTAAAGTTATCACCACAGTGTTTAAAATCTATTGTAAAATACATTAAGAAGGTGGGATGCTGGGAGACAGGGTGCACAGAGGTAGAAAGCAGAAGAGATGGCTGGTGGTGTTATACTGGCATGGTAGAGATTGCTTATAATGAGCAAATAATATACAGAGTATAACAAGAGGCATTATTGAAGAAGGTATTTACAGACATAGAAGGGAAAAGACCCTAGGGAAAACTGTGGTTTTGGTACTGGAACTGGAAGTATAGGTAGTACTGGAATTGAAACTCATGGTTGTTTAATAAAGTTATCGATGTGTATGTGTTCATAATGAATACATACATATATTTCCTAGTTCTGATGAAAGACAAAGGCAATGACACCTCAGTAGTAGTAAACTTAGTGGGTGCCCAGATCTTGCTTTATAAATACTGCATTCGACTAGAAAGATCCAGGGTCTTCTCGAGAAATGGCCAGTTCCAGAGATGGTACAGTTAAGTTCACGATGAGCCTTATTATTTGCCAGATTATACGGAGGTGCTCAAATAATGGGGATGCGTCAAAAAATCCAAGAGTCAGTTTAAGAGTCCCACTAGCTAAATCTGGGACAATTTGAGCATCAGAATAATAATGATGGTAACATAAGTTTATACCAATACAAATAAATTAATAGAGAAGAAGAGACAGTTCATTCCTTCAATAAAATGAGTTAATAAATGCAGAATAAATTATTTTAAAAATCACCATCTCAGACAAGAATAGTAATGGGAGTAAAAAGTGGTGAATGTAAGTTTGTACTCAGTATACACTATACGTAAACTAAAAGTTTGAGGATAGTATTTTGATACTGTCAGAACATCTCTCCACCAAATATTTATCAGTTACAAAGGGTAAAATGATGAATTTACACTGAAGACACTGGGCAGACAGACACCAACATGATCAAGTAATCATGGCTAACTTCACCACTGATAGGACAAGAAGCTGACATTGTGTGCCCTCTGAGTTCTATGGAACTCCTGCCAGGAAAGCCTGACTTGAATCTATCTGGGTCATGGAGAAAGATCTAGAAAGATCCAGGTGGAGGGTAATAGTACAGGATATAAGAGCTGTGTTCTTTAAAACTGCTAAGAATATTTAACAACAGGGAAGGACTGAGGAGCTGGCATAGGTTGAAGTGACATGCCAACTAAATGCAACTGTGTTCTAGCATAACATTCTAGACCAGAAATAAAAGTTATTGTTGGGATAGTTAGTGAAAATCTAAATAGGGTCTCTGGACTGAATGTGTGGTTTTTTGTTTGCTTGTTTGAGATGAAGTCTCACTCTGTTGCCCAGGCTGGAATGCAGTGGCGTGGTCTCAGCTCACTGCAACCTGTGTCTCCCGAGTCCAAGTGATTCTCATGCTTCAGCCTCCCAAGTAGCTGGGACTATAGGCACCCGCCACTATGCCCAGCTAATTTTTGTATTTTTAGTAGAAACGGGGTTTCACCATGTTGGCCAGGCTGGTCTCGAACTCCTGACCTCAAGTGATCCATCCTCCTCTGCCTCCCAAACTGCTAGAATTACAGGCATGAGCCACTGTGCCCAGCCCTGAATGGTTTTATTTCAGCAATGTTTACTTCCTAACTTGAAGGATTCTATGGTGTTTATGTCAGAGAGTGTCCTTGTTTTTAGTAAATACACAATGTAATATTTAGGAATGATGAGGCATCACATTTGCAGACTGCTCTCAAATGGTTCAGAAAAAGACTGGTGATAATGGAGCAAATGCAGTGAAAATATTAACAGTTGAGGAATCTGAGTCACAGATCTCACTACTGTTTTAGCAACTTTTCTACAGTTTGAAATTATTTAGAAATAAATTACTAAAATGCATGAGTCCTCACAAAAAGATAAAAATGAATTAAAACAAAAAAATCTATGTATAAGCCTATGGTAGTCCACCAATATGTTCATCATTTTTATCTCTGAGGAACAGCCTGACTCTAATGGAAGAACAAGTGTGACATCAGACTTCAAATTATCTCTCTGACTTAAACGCCTTCATATTATTAAGTAAACTGCTTCATCTGCAATTAACGGTGACACGAATTTTGCCAAGACTAGCTTGAAAAGAGAAGCAGTTATGTGTTTATTTTCCCCCTTTCAACTGTAATTGTTCAGTTTATATCCAAGTCTTTAAAGAGACAGGAGGGGAGAAGGCAAACAGAAAAGGGTAGAACTTATAAACAGGAAAACAGTATGGGGATTAATACTCAGATTCTATATTTGTGCTAAGGCTTTTGATTTACCTCATTTAGCCCTAATAAAGCCTTGACTTAGCTCCATATTCAGATAAGAAAAGTGAGGTTCAGAGAAGTCAAATGCATATTTCAGTGCCACAGAGATCCAGAAGCACTCTGCATCTTAACCTAGGATTACTTATGCCTTTATGGCTGGTCCTTAAATTTTGCTTCGTTTGTAAATACTGCCGTCTTTGATGAAATCGACTCCCACTCTCAGTGGCTTACAATGTAAGTTTGAAAAGGAAAACTCTGACCATTACATTCTAAAATAATACCCTACCTACACTGATATTAAATGGCAATAAATTATCCTTCACCATTAAAATGTGTAAAAACTCTCTTAGAAAAAGACAAAAGAGCCAACATTTAAGTTAGATTCCGCAGTGTTAATGAATTATCTGGCACTACTTAAAAAGTGGTTTAAAACAAGATGAAAGCTCTACTGTATCAGTGACTAGAATAAGTAAAAACACCCACCTTGATTACAATGTGTCCTTTCCTGGTTCCACTCCGGTCTAGTTCACGATGCTCATGTACCATAACAATTTCTCCCTCTTCCTCAACTTTATGGGTATTTTTTTCCACATGATTTAAAATTCTCCAATAATCTTGCTGGGCTATGCAGACAAACTGTCCAAGAACAACATGCGGACAATTAATGAACCTATAGTACATAAATATATCACTATGTACCAAGGCAGAGCACAAAGGTAAGAAATCTAGTGGCATTAGTTTCTTTTCACTTAATTCCTTTAATCTTTAATAAAACTGAAGGTGAAACAATTCACATACAAAGAGACTAAAGAAGTCTATATCTGTTTGAATTTTGTTCCTTAAAAGGAGAAGTGAACTTCTACTTCTCTCAAAACTGACACTATGTAAAGAAAACATGAAGCCGGCGTAAGTTAGAAACAAACTCAGAAGTTCCTATTTCTTTCCTTTATTTTTTTTTTTTTAGAAAGGACTCTGAGCTGGCTAATAACAAATAGAAATATAACACACCAGCATTTATTTGGTATAATCTCTTTTGAAAATTTATAGCTTTATAAACAGCCCACAAATATTTCAGGCAGATACAAAATCTAGTTTCCCTTATCAACTGTAAGCTACTGAAACTTTTAATTCTTAAATAAAGGTATTTTATTTTGAGGAAGACAAAACAGGCTCAGCTACTTTAAATCAACAGGTAAGCAAGAGAACTTGACCAAAGAGATAGTCTTACCTGACAATCATCTACTTTAGTCCTGACAATTCCATGCATGTACTGCTTATCCAGAGTGGGAATAATTCCAAAACTATTTCCCATAAACAAATTTTCAACTTTTCCATCTGGATGACTGATTTCTACAGTGCCGTTTAAAATAACATACCATGAGTCAAGCTATAGAGAAAAACAAAGGTTTTATGAATCTTTAAAAAAAGGTAGTTATATGTTAACTTTGAAAAAGAATCTATCAATACATATAACTTGTATAATTTAAAAAGGAAAAAGGAGGATCTGGTTGTATTACTAAATACTCTGTAACACCGTATGCTTTGAGCCTATGCAAGCTACTGAAGTTTATTTTGCTCTTTCTTCTTTTAGTCACCAAACAAGAACTGTCATAATTGACCAGATTCTCTGAGACAACATAGTATAATGTTTAAGAGCACAAACTCTTGGAATGTTAATCCATACAATGCCACTAACTAGCTGAATGACTTTGAGTAAATTATTTAATCTCTCTGGGCCTCAGTTTCTCTACTGCTCCAATGGTTGTAAGGAAAGTATCTATCATAGAACTATTGTTACTTAAATGAGTTAATACATACACTGTGCTTACAATAGTGCCTGACTAAAAAAACAAACCTTTAAGAAAAAAAAATAGCTAATGATTATTTCAGAAAGACTAGTAAAAGCCTAAATTTTAAGGCATATCTGACAAAAGATTCAAAATATTAAGAGAATAATGCCTTCATTTATGTAGAAATATTTAATGCTTTAAGAATTTATTTATTTATTTTAGAGATGGAGTCTTGCTCTGTCGCTCAGGCTGGAGTGCAGTGGTACAATCATAGCTTACTGTAGCTCCAAACTCTTGGACTCAAGTGATCCTCCTGCCTCAGCCTTCCAAGTAGCTGGGACTACAGGTGTGTGCCACCATGCTTGGCCAATTTATTTTTTTGATAGAGAAAGGGTCTTGCTATGTTCCCCAGGCTGGTCTTGCATTCCTGGTGATCCTTCCACCTAGGACTCTAGAAGTATTGGGGCGTGAGCCAGTGCACCAAGTCCAAAGAAGATGTATTATAAAGGTATACTATCTATCAATGAAGACCACTTATTCTCCTTTAATATGAGACCCTCTTGTAAGCCTGAACCTTCAATAGTATTAATGTGATTTAAGGGAAATCAAGATGCTTGGTTCTGAAGGGTAATCAATGGCAATAAGGTTTTTTTTTTTTTCAAAAGTAGACCTTTATTATTTTAAATATAAAATACACTCACTATACAACTTGTAGATTATATAAGCTACTGGAGGACAGGGAGTGTATCTGTTTTTTTCACCCCTATATCCTCGTATCTAGAATAGTATGAATGGCACAAAGTAGGCATACAATTTTGCTGATACACCTGTGGAAAATTAAGAGAATGCAAAAACTTCTAGAAAATAGAAGTTACTTAAAATCCCACTGTATACAGTTGTTTAAAGCTTATTTCTCTATTCTGTATATATTTTATATTATTGAAATATTTAGAATATCCTGCTTAAAAAAATTAATACTACATTCATTTGTTCATCAAACTTTTTGGGGGAGCCCATCCTATATGACAGATATCTTCTAGGATAATGGGGAGAAAACATGTAAACAGAACCTAGAGACAAGGATCCTATCCTCAAAAAATTTGTATCAAATAATTTAAAAAATAATTTGAATACCTTTATATTATATTCAACAGGTATATAATAATTTACTTAACTATTGCTTATCACTGGATGTTTTGGTTATGTGCAACTTTTACTTACATGTTACAGTATAAAATTATGTAATTACATATAACGGATTATATAAGTATATAAATATGTAATTTATATTATAAATGTACTGCAATGAACATCTTTTGAAATCACTCTTTTGAGTTTTACATACGTCCTCAGGTTAGACACTTAGAAGTGGAATAACAGGTTATGTTAAGAATTTTTAAATAATGTTCTGAAAATACTATACCAATTTACATTCCCACTAGAAGACAATGTTCATTTACCAAAATCTCAGCATTTTTACCCATTTGATAAGAAAAAGAATGAAGCACTTCCTGATGGCAATAATACCTTTCAATCCCTTTGCATCCTTCTTCCACCCATCCACAAGCTGCCATCTGAGCATTTTTTAATACAGAATTGTCACCTAAATGCTTCAACTGTCAGCAGCTCCCTAGGATGCACTGGTACCAATACACTTTCCTCATTCTTTTCCTTTTAAGTGTATAATAGAGACAAGGAATGAGAAGAATTCTTGATAAACATTTTAAACAATAATGATTTAATTATACAAATAGAAAAATGTTTAAGAATCCTTTAAATCTATTTAATCTATTTAAATTACAATCTAATTTGAGAAGTAAAAACATTTGGTTCACTGAATATTATTTACGAAGCATCAACTCTGTGCAAAATCTACTGTGAGTAAATTAAATTTAAAAAATCAGGACTCAAAAATCAGGACAAGTTTACAGAAATTAAATTATTTTATAAGTTAGTATCCATAAGAAATGTATATAATTTATTTGCTGACCTACCTCTTGCCCATCTTCAAGAATAACAGCTCCAGCCTGCTCTACCACTTCAAAAATCATCACAGAGCAGAGTTCTCTCCTTACAGACATGGTCATGTTTGCAAAAGCAGGGAGCTGGTGCATAAACTCCAGTAATTGTTCTGTAAGAAAATGGAAATTCTGGTATAAAGACCATTGAGGACAATACTTAAAAAATAGAATGAAATCTAGAATTCAATACCCAATTTCCCAATCAACTTATAAATTTATCCTGCTAAAGTAGAGAAACTAAGGTACTATTTGACTACTGATTTTTAAAATCAATTTTTTGATTTACACATATATTCAGACACATATAAATATGGGCATACTGGAAGATAACAGAATTCACAATCTCCAGAGAGAACCAGGAAACTATGCAGGTTCAGATGAAAGTAGAGAATATATCTAATATTCCTAGCCACTCCATGGGTTTAGTGATGGACTTTGATCTAATAGATTGGTGAAAAGTCTTTTGTCTAGCTCTTATTAAGCAGAAGTACTGAAAATACCATTAATAAATGTCGAAAAGTAATTAAAACAGGGATAATAAATGTGAATTCTAGCTCAAAATTTGTCTAACTAACTAGGTAACTCTCTTTAACCAACAAATGTTTATGAGCACCTTAGACCATTCCCTGGTATGAATATATGTGTAAGGAAGATATAAATATAAGGAAGAAATACATATAAGCAGCCAGCAAAGAGATTAAGAATAACTACAAGGTGCTATATATCCACAGAAAATAGGAATTAACTATATCTCAATTTTTTTAGTTTTATGAAACTAGTACAGTATACAATTCTGTATCAGTAAAAATGTACTTTCAATTTCTGTCAGGTAATGTTCGCAATATGAATCCACAGTGCAAGTTATTTAACTATATTATATCTTTAGAATGGCAAGGAATGTTCAAATACATTGATCTTTACTCACATAAACAATTTTTATTAGTAGCAGCCTCTTTTAATTGGAATGATAGCTATTATAAAAATGCAATCTAAGATAAAAATCTTAAATCATGACAATATATATTTGACACTAAGTGATCTTTGCTCCTTAAAGATAACATTAACATCTTTAGTATCATTCAACTTCCCAACTATAGTAACTAGTTTTGTAAAAAATTTCATAAAGAAAAATTTATATTTTAAGCGTACACACAACACATACATATATTTAAGCTAGGGAAATAAAAGTATGAATTTACAAAAATCTGCAAGTTTTTCAAAAAGCAAGTTCTCAGACACTGAACACTGTACTATGCTTGTGCTTTAAATGCCTTACAGACATGAGGGGGAAAAAATCAGTTTAACGCAATCAAAGCTTTTGTTTTATATATTGTGGAAGCCAACTTCAAAGATGGCTCCCAGTGACCCCTGCCTCCTGATAGTCATGTTCTTGTGCAGTCCCATTCCACATTGTATTAGAGTTACTTGGTCTAACAGAATTTAGCAGAAGTAATGATGCGTAACTCTTGAATACAGATCATAAAAAACACTGTGGCATATGCCTTATTCTCCCTTGGATAACTAACTTAGGGGGAAGCCAACTGCCATGTTGTAAGGACAATTAAGCGGTCAATGAGAGGCCCACATGAAGAGGAACTGAAGGTCATCATGCACCAAAGGGCATGTAAATAGCTATCTTGGACACAGATTCTACAGCTCAGCTCAGGGAAGACCTGAACAGCTGCAGCCCTCTGTCAATTCCAAGCCAGAACCACCCAGCTAAGGTACTCCTAAATTTCTGACTCACAAAAACTATAAGATAATGGTTTAAAACAACATACATTTATTAAGTTTTAGAATAATTTGCTATGCAGCAATAGGTAACCATATAAATTAAATTATAAATTCTTATGGTGAACGCATGTATTTCTTACCAATGTCATCATCAGTTTTGTCTGCAGGCTCTTTTTCAAGACATTCTCGAACAAGATCTCGTCCCTGCAATGGATCTGTTCTGTCAATCTCTTCATCTTCCTCTTCGTCATCCTCAGAATCAACAGGTCCTTCTGGAAGACGTGTCAAATCTACATCTCCCACCTCACTCTCCGTAGCCTATGAAAAGAAATCCTGATCACTCATCGTTTCCTGTTAAAAATATCATAAGTCACAGTCTGAATTAATCAAAACTACCCCTCCCCACAAAATATTAAAAAGACTTAGGCAACGCTATATGCTGCATCAAGAACACAACAAAATTATACTTATTTATAAAAGGTTTCTTTCTGCCCAAAATTTACAGGCTCATCTTTCCACAATTTGACAACCAGGTGATAAATCAGTCAGCAAATATAAAATGGTCGGGAGACTCAAACATCACTAAATGTATTAATATCTGTTTTCCACCAAACACTTGTATTTCATAAAAGTTTACCAAAGAGTTTACTAAAACATGAAGTACAGGAAAGAAAACGTTTACCAACAGTCACCTTATGAGTACCTATTAGTCAATGCTGGGTACTGTGAAGAAGATACTGTTCTTTCATCACAGAGGCTTAGGCTTAGTAGAGGAGGTAATCATATAAATTAAGAACAGAAGTTTAAAGTAAGGTAAAGAATAGTACTAAAATACTCTAAAATAGACCCACTGTAAAGGACTGAACAAATACTCTTCATTTCCCAGTATCTTACTGTCAGATCTAAAAGTGTGCAAAGAGCTGTGATTTCTGAATCAATCTATAAAATGACCTTATACTTACAACTATAATTTGGAAACATGTTAGTGTCACATATTTGTAAAGAAATTATAAAAATTTTAAAAACCATAAATTAAAAAGTAATTCATAGAAAATAATGAAAATGTTTTTTAGAAGATAAAATTGTCCTAAGTAGATTCTTAAAAAATATTTCTGGCCGGGCACGGTGGCTCACATTTGTAATCCTAGCACTTTGGGAGGCTGAGGCAAGTAGATCATGAGGTCTGGAGTTCAAGACCAGCCTGGCCAAGATAGTTGAAACCCTGTCTCTACTAAAAATACAAAAATTAGCCAGGAGTGATGGCAGGAACCTGTAATCCCAGCTATTGGGGAGGATGAGGCAGGGAACTGTTTGAACCTGGGAGGCGGAAGTTGCAGTGAGCCAAGATTGTGCCACTGCACTCCAGCCTGGGCGACAGAGAAAGAATCTGTCTCAAAAATACACATATATACACACACACATATATATATATATATTTCTAAATATTATACTTGATTCATATTGTTAATGAAAAAGCATGAACATTAAGGCATTATAGAAAAACTGAGTGGACATACAAGAATTCCACAAATAAAAAGCACTCAAATATGAGTATTAGTGAAGACTACAGAATCTTCATTAAGTATCTCCTGTTTTGAATATTTACAGTTTTCTCTGCCAAGATGATCTTTTTTTTTTTTTTTTTTTTTTTTTTTTTTTTTTTTTTTTTTTTTTGTTTTTTTGACTGTCACCCCGCGTGGTATTTTGTTGGTTGCCCGGCAGAGCACGGCTCA
>CAUYLG010021117.1:0-42668 GCA_963573385.1 Cacajao melanocephalus | reverse complement strand
CTGGTTTCTTCCCATTTTTGTGGATTTATCCACCTGTCGTCTTTGTAATTGCCAACTTTCAGATTGGGTCTGAGTGAACGTCCGGCTTGTTGGTGATGAAGTTTTTTCTGTTTCTTAGTTTTCCTTTGGCGGACGCCCCTTCCCCACAGAGCTGGGCCTTCCCGGGTTCAGCTGTGCTTACTGTGAAACTCCCAGTCCTCAGCGCTTCCAATTGCTGTTCTCCTTGTGGGGGTGGGACCAGCCGAGCCCGACTCAAAGGGTGCCCCGTCGTGTATACTCCGCACTGAGAAGCGCTGCGCCGCGCCGGGGCGCCAGCAGAACAGCTGCGCTGGCCAAAAGAGTCGCGCTGGTGACCCGTGTGGCTCCTCCGCCGGGAATCTCCCAGTTTGTGGGCCACAGAAATTCGTCTGAAATTGTGGCGTCCACTCGCTCTCTGTGCTTTCACTGGGAGCTACAATCCTGAGCTGTTGTTAATCGGCCATTCTGGATTTCTCCGCCCGGTGATGAAGTTTTTTCTGTGTCTTAGTTTTTCTTTGGCGGATGCCCCTTCCCGGCAGAGCTGGACCTTCCCGGTTCAGCTGTGCTTACTGTGAAACTCTCAGTCCTCAGCGCTTCCAATTGCTGTTCTCCTTGTGGGGGTGGGACCAGCCGAGCCGGACTCAAAGGGCACACCGTCCCGTATACTCCGTGCCGAGAAGCGCCATGCCAGGGCGCTGGCAAAACAGCCGCACCAGCCAAAAAAGTCGCGCTGGCAACCCGTGTGGCTCCTCCGCCGGGAATCTCCCAGTCTGTGGGCAACAAAAATTCGTCTGAAAGTGCGGCGTCCACTTGCTCTCTGCACTTTCACTGGGAGCTACAATCCTGAGCTGTTGTTAATCGGCCATCTTGGATCTCTCTCTGATGAATGATCTTTCTAATATATTTTTGAATTTGGTTTACTATATTTTGCTGAGGATTTTCACATTAATGTTTGTATTAATCTATCTTCATGCTGCTGATAAAGACATACCCAAGACTGGGCAGTTTAAAAAAGTGAGAGGTTTAGTGGACTTAGAGTTCCACATGGCTGAGAAGGCCTCACAGTCATGGTGGAAGGCAAGGAAGAGCACATCACATCTTATGTGAATGGCAGCAGGCAAAGAGAGCTTGTGCAGGAAAACTCCCCTTTATATAATCATCAGATCTCATGAGACTTATTCACAAGACAGCACAGGAAAGGCATGCCTCTATGATTCAATTACCTCCCACTGGGTCCCTCCCACAACACATGGAAATTCAAGATGAGATTTGGGTGGGGACACAGCCAAGCCATATCATTCTGCCCTTGGCACCTCCTAAATCACATGTCCTCACATTTCAAAACCAATCATGCCTTCCCAACAATTCCCCAAAGTCTTAACTCATTTCAGTATTAACTCAGAAGTCCACAGTCCAAAGTCTCATCTGAGACAAGGCAAGTCTTTTCTGCCTATGAGCCTGTAAAATCAAAAGCAGGTTAGTTACTTCCTACATACAATGGGATACAGGTACAGCCATTTCAAATGGGAGAAATTGGCCAAAACAGAGGGGCTATAGGCCCCATGCAAGTCTGAAATCCAGCTGGGCAGTCAAATCTTAAAGCTCCAAATGACCTCCTTTGAATTCATGTCTCTCATCCAGGTCATGCTGTTGTAAGAGACGGGCTCCCATGGCCTTGGGCAGCTCTTTCTCTGTGACTTTGCAGGGTATAGCCTTGCTCCTGGCTGCTTTCATGGGCTGCCATTGAGTGTCTGCAGCTTTTCCAGGCACACAGTGCAAGTTGTCAGTGGATCTACCATCCTGACAGTCTGGTGGACTGTGGCCTTCTTCTCACAGCTTCACTAGGTGATGCTCAAATAGGGACTCTGTGTAGGGGCTCCAACCCCACATTTCCCTTCTGCAGTGCCCTAGCAGAGGTTATCCATGGGTGCCCTGCCCCTGCAACAAATGTCTCCCTGGACATCCAGGTGTTTCCCAAACCTCAATTCTTGACTTCTGTGCACTTGCAGGCCTAACACCACATGGAAGCTGCCAAGGCTTGAGTCTTGCACCCTCTGAAGTCACAGCCCAAGCTCTGCATTGGCCTCTTTCAGCCATGGCTGGAGCAGCTGGGATGCAGGGCACCAAGTCCCTAGGCTGCACATAGCACAGGGACCCTGGTCTTGGTCACAAAACCACTTTTTCCTCTTAGGTCTCTGGGCCTGTGATTAGAGGGGCTCCTGTGAAGACCTTTGATATGACCTGGATACATTTTCCTCAGCTGTGATTTTCCTACTAGAGCCTGCCAGCTCCTCTGTAAAAACAACTCTGCCTGTCTTAGGTACTTCTAATGCTACTGTATCTTCTGATCATAAGGCTGTGTTAGGAGGATAGTTTCCTTACAGCCTGGATTGTTGTAGAGCTGTTTTTACTCTGGACCCCACTCAAAACTGGCAGCCTTGCAGATTACTCAGTAAATGGGTAAGAGCAACATGCTCAAATATGGTATTATATTATTTCAAAACCCCAAGAAGTCCACTGTGTCCTTTTTTGTTGTGGACGTTGTAAGGTGTAGCAGCTTGTCTGCAATTTTAGAGGAGATACTTTACATGCTCCACATTACTGGGATATTAGAAACTTAACTAATGTTGTCCATCTCAGAAGGTTTACAGGGCTGTTCTCTATCCCCTGATATGCTTGAGTCTTACTAATACATCTAGCATTTCCCTATTTAACAATGAATTTTCTTATTTACCATTTTCATGTAGAATAATGCCATCCATATAATGGACCAGAGATGTGTTCTGTGGAATATCAGGATAATCAAGATTTCTCAGTGATATTGTGACAACATGTTGGTGACTTGACATAGCATTAACATAAGACAAGTTTTATTTTTGTCCCTACCAATGGAAGGCATACCGCTTTTGGTGATCCTTGCCGATAATTAAAAAAAATGATGGTTCGGGATCAATATATTCCTATTAGGCACCAACGGTTGGGTTGATTTTTCTCAGTAACAGCACAGCACCTGGGACCAGAGTTGTGATTTGCACTGTCATCTGATTAAGAAGAGAGAATCCATAGTCATTTTCTAAGATGCTTGTTGCTTTTCTAAAGCCATATAGGTGATCTAAACGGGGATGTGGTAGAAATCACCAACTTTGTATCTTCTAAGTCTTCAATGTCCTGGATACATTTTCCTCAGCTGTGATTTTCCTACTAGAGCTTGCCAGCTCCTCTATGATGGCATTTTTCTTTGGGATTCCCCAGAGATGCAGTTTGCTTTCAGTTTAATATCTTGTGGGGTAGGGATTGTTCTGGGTGCTTCTTATCATAATAATCCTCATTCTACACTTTGGCAAAGCAAAGTGGGAAATTTATCATTGCTGTACTTATTTATTCTTACCAGACACTCTGGGTAGATTGCTTGATAAAAATAGAATGCTCAATTAAAATTGAAGTTCAGATAAACAATAAAATTTTTGAAAATAAGTATGTCCCAAGTATGTAAAATATTGCACGAGACACACTTATGCAAAAAAATGTATTTGTTGTTTTTCTGAACTTCAAGTTTAACTGAATATCTTGTATTTTTATTTGCTAGATCTGGCAACACTAGACAATAACCACTTGATGACTCAGTGGTCCCACTAGGTTTACCATGAGGTGGACACTTGTAGAAGGTTTAACAAGGGCCCCTCAAAGATGTTCACATTCTAATACTAAGAACTCATGAATATGTTACCTTATATGGCAAAAGGAACTTTGCAGATGTGATTAAGTTATAGATATTGAGATGGGAAGATTATCCTGGATTATCTAGGTGGGCCAAATCAGAAGAGTCATTGTAAAAGGGAGGTAGAAGAGTCAGACTCAAAGGAAATATGGAGATGGAAGCAGAGGCCAGAGTGATGTTATTACTGGCTTTGAAGATGGAAGGGGCCATGATCCAAGAGTGCAGGTGTTCTCTTGAAGCTGGAAAATGTGGGGAAATAGAGTATTTCCTAGAGCTTCCAAAAGGAAGCCAACACCTCGATTTTAGCCTACAGATATTGATTATGGGTTTCTAAGCTCAGGATTGTAAGATAATATATTTGTGTTAAGTGATTAAGTCTGTGGTAATTTGTTACAGTGGCAATAGAAAGTAATGCATCTCCTGACCTCCGTTAGTCTCCATTCTGACCAGGGGACTATGGTGGCAATTATGACTGATGTAAGTTCAGAGCCTATAATTAACAACCCTAGGAAGATCTGGATTTTCCCTCTTGTCCATATACATTTACCATGGTAAATGGCCGCAAACTCTTCTGTGGTCAGCTTAAAGAAAATTTACAGGATACACCTGTGCCCATTATGACACCTGCCTGTTCAACTGAGGAGATCTAGGTCTTTTAATTGACTCAGAGGTAAGGACCAGCAGTAAAACCATATCATGATGCCTCAGCTTAGATTTCTGCCTCCAGATCTAGAATTGTTTTGTTTGTGTAAGTCAGCAATACTTTAGTGGGTTGCCTGTCTGCTTTATTCCTAGGGACACTGTGCCAAAATGCATGGGATGCATCTCTGGAATGCATCTTTTAGCCAGAATGAAAATGAAAACATTCTTCAAAATGAGAGAATCGCTGTTTTTTTTTTTTTTTGTTAATGAGAAAATGGGTACCATGGCATGATAGATTTCTACCTTCTTTATTCTATCTTCTACAAAACTGTCAGCAATTCCAACAGTTATAAAACAATGATGTTTATAATTTTTAGGCATACATTTTTATGTGTGGTGTTTTGTTTTGCTTTTCTCTATGGCTGATTTTTCTTTTACCAGTCCTCTAACTCACAGCTTCCAATAATCCTTCTCCCAATGCTCTGTTCATTTTGGTTTTATAAGGAGGAATCCAAGATATTAAATGTCTGCCTATCATAACAAAGTGAACCAGGATTTTCTCTTTAATTAATCTTAGATTAGCTTTTGACTTCTTCTACATAAGGGTCATTTTTCACTTCCCCAGTGATGCTATAAATAGGGCTTTATATTGGGAAGTAGCACACTTGTCAGGTGTTGCATATTACATCTCTACCAGTTGGTTACTCTGTGCATGTGTTTTCTAAGATAAAAATATGAATACATTTCTGCTAGGACAGTAATTCTTAACCTTGGCTACATATTGGAATCATAAGGGAGAATTTAAAAAATTTCTGATGGGTAGGTCCCATTTCCAGAAATTCTGATTCAGGTGGTCTGGTTTATTGCCTTGACACTGAGAGGTTTCAAAGCTATGTAGGTGTTTTTAATGTGCAGCCCAGGCAGAGAACCACTCTGCTATGGTCTTCATAATGACTTTTAACTTTAAGCTCTTGTGTAGTCATGTCAAATTGCATCAGATATGACCAGATTGGTGATGTTAGATCTGGATTTTGGTGGCCCTGATATCCAAATGATCCCTCTTGACCACCATCATCTGTTTCAGAAGCAATTCTGTATCGTCTAAGAATTTATGATGTTTTTCTGGTTATTTCCATTTCAAGGGCTTGTTTGAAAATCTAAAATTTCCTTATCCTTTCGGGACAAGGCAGTTTAAGAACTTTTATTCCTTCTTCACACTAGGGACCAGAGTAACGTTTCCTAAACACAGTCAGGATAATGTAATATTCTTTCTTATTCAAGCCCAGATGGTGAGTAGCTTGGTTGCTTTAGCTACTTTGGAAATAGTGCTCAGATATTCAAGCTGGTGGGTGGGACAGTACACGAACTTCTCTACAAACTCTAAAAATTAGTGGCTGTTCAAGAGGCTCATGAAACAATTTAAAGGATAGGAAACATGAGTTGTTGAAAGTACATAGATAGAGACACAACAAAAAAAGAAAATTTCAGGCCAATATACCTGATGAACATCAATGCAGAAATGCTCAATAAAATACCAGCAAACCAAATCCAGCAGCACATCAAAAAGCTTATCCACCATGATCAAGTCAGCTTCATCCCTGGGATGCAAGACTGGTTCAACATATGCAAAGCAGTGAACATAATCCATCACATAAACAGCCCAATGACAAAAACCACATGATTATCTCAATAGATGCAGAAAAAGCCTTTGGTAAAATTCAACACCCCTTCATGCTAAAAACTCTCAATAAACTAGGTATATCTATTTCCACCTCTTTGCTTTCAGTCTATATGTGTCTTTATTGGAAATAGATATTCTACACAAATGGAAACCAAAAGTGAGCAGGAGTAGCTATATTTATATCAGATAAAATAGACTTTAAATAAAAAGCAGTAAAAAAAAAACAAGATCATCATATAATGATAAAGGGATCAATTCAGCACAGGGATATAGCAGTCCTAAATATATATGCATTCAACATTGGGGCACCCAAATTCATAAAACAAATATTACTAGACCTAAAGAGGTAGCAATACAATAATAGTGGGAGCTTCAACACCCCACTCACAGCACTAGATAGATCATGAAGAGAGAAAATTAATAAAGAAACATTGAACTTAAATTGGACTTTAGAGTAAATGGACTTAACAGACATTTACAAAACATTTTACCCAACAACTACAAAATAAACATTCTTTTCATCTGCACACAGAATATTCTTCAAGATAAACCACATATTAGGTCATGAATCAAGTCTTAACAAATTTTAAACAATTGAAATTATGTCAAGTATCTTCTCAGACCACAGTGAATTAAAAGTAGCAATCAATACCCAGAGGAACTTTGGGAACCATACAAATACATGGGAGTTAAACAACATGCTCCTGAACAATCACTGGGTCAATAAAGAAGTTAACACAAAAATTAAATTTTTTTAAACAAATGAAAATGAAAATACAATATACCAAAACCTGTGGGATACAGTAAAAGCAGTGCTAAGAAGGAATTTTATAGCATTAAATATCTACATCAAAAGGTAGAAATATTGAAAATAAGCAACCTAACAATGCAAACTAGAAATGCTAATTTGTCAAGGAGCTAGAAAAACAAGAACAAACCAAACCCAAAGTTAACAGAATAACAGAAATAACAAAGATCAGAGGCCAACTAAATGTAACAGAGACCAAAAAGAGTTTACAAAGGATCAATAAAACAAAAAGTTGGTTCTTCAAAAAGATAAACAAAGTTGATAAACCACTAGCTAGACTTGCCAAGGAAAGAAGAGAGAAAATTCAAATAAACACAATCAGAAATGAAAAAGAGATGTTAAAGCATACCACAGAAATACAAAAGATCATCAGAGACTATTATGAACAATTATATGCTTACAAACTAGAAGACCTAGAGGAAATACATAAATTACTGAAAACATCTCCTGAAATTGAACCAGGAAGAAATAGAACTCCTGAACAGATCAATAATGAGTAGTGAGATTAAATTAGTAATAAAAATA
Organism: Cacajao melanocephalus; assembly: GCA_963573385.1. NCBI lineage: Eukaryota > Metazoa > Chordata > Mammalia > Primates > Pitheciidae > Cacajao > Cacajao melanocephalus. The sequence goes on along the minus strand of CAUYLG010021117.1, from coordinate 35,276 downwards.
TTCGAACAAAACAGTCCCAAGACCAACTGAATTCTACCAAAGATACAAGAAACTAACACAAATCCTCATGAAACTGTTCCAAAAAAATTAAGCAGTAGGGAATTCTTCCTAACTCATTCTATAAGGCCAGTGTCACCCTGATACCAAAACTAAAAAAGGACACAACAAAAAAAGAAAACTACAGACCAGTATCCCTGATGAGCCTAGATGCAAAAATACTGAGCAAGATACTAGCAAACTGAATTCAATAGTACATCAAAAAGATAATATACCATGATCAAGTGAGTTTTATACTAGGGATGCAAGGATGATTTAACATACACAAATCAGTAAATGTGATATATCATATCTACAGAATAAAGGACAAAATCATATGATTGTCTCAATAGATGTAGAAAAAGCATTAGGTAAAAGTCAGCATCCCATCATGATTCAAATCCTCAACAAACTAGGCATAGAAGAAAGATACTTCAACATAATAAAGGCCACGTATGAAAAACCCACAGCAAAATGAGAAAAAGTTGAAAGCATTACCTCTAAGCATTGAACAAGACAAGGATGCCCACTTTCACCACTCTTACTCAACATGTGATATGGTTTGGCTCTGTGTCCTCACCCCCTCATCTCTAATTGCATTCCCCACGTGTTGAGGGAGGAAGGTGATTAGACCATGGAGGCAGTTTTCCTCGTGCTGTTCTCATGATGGTGAGTTTGCATGAGATCCGATGGTTTTATAAGACAGTGTTCCCTGCTCTTGCTGGCTCTTTCTTGCCTGCCATCTTGTAAAAATATGCCAGCTTCCCCTTCCACCATGATTCTAAGTTTCTTGAGGCCTCCCCCAATCATGTGAAACTGTGAGTCAATTAAACTTATTTTCTTTATAAATTACCCAGTCTTGGGAAGTTCTTTATAGCAGTGTGAAAATGGACTAATACAACATGGTACTGGAAGTCCTCATAGAGCCATCAGACAAGAGAAAAAAAAAAAGGCATCCAAATGGGAAAATAGGAAGTCAAATTATCCCTGTTTACTGATGACATAATCTTATGTCAGGAAAACCCTAAAGACTCCCCCCTCCCCAAAAAAAGGTTACCTTTAATACATGAATTCAATAGTTTCAAGATACAAAATTATCATACAGAAATCAGTAGCATTTTAATACACCAATAATAACCTAACCAAGGACCAAATAAAGAGAGCAATCCCATTTACAATAGCTACACAAAAAATAGGAATATATTTAACTAAGAATGTGAAATATTTCTATTAGGAAAACTAAAAAATATTGATGAAAAAATTGTAGATGACACAAACAAATGAAAAAACATCCCATGCTTATGGATCAGAAGAATCAGTATCATTAAAATGGAAATATTGTCCAAAGCAATCTACAGATTCAACACAATGACAATCCAATTATCAATGTCATTTTTTAGTGAATTAGAAGAAACAGTCCTCAAATTCATATGAAATCTTAAAAGATGCTGATAGCCAGAGCAATCTTAAGCAAAAACAAACAAACAAACCAAAAAGACAAACAAAGCTGAAGAAATCATATTATCTGACTTTATAATACAAGGCTAAAATAATCATAATGGCATGGTACTGGTATAAAAGTAGATGCATAGATCAATGGAACAGAATAGAGAACCCAGAAATAAAGTCAGATACCTAGAGCCAACTGATGTTTGACAAAATCAACAAAAATATATGCTGGGGAAATAGACACTCTATTTAATAAATGAGACTGAAAAAATGGAATAACTATATGCAGAAGAATGAAACTGGATTCATCTTGAGTTACCATATGTGAAAGATAAATCAAGATGGATTTAAGACCTAAATGTAATATCTGAAATCATAAAAATCCTAGAAGAAAACATGGAAAAACTCTTCTGGACATTGGCCAAAGCAATGAATTTATGACCAACTCCTCAAAAACAAACGCAACAGAACCAAAAATAGATATATGGGACTTAATTAAACTAAAAAGGTTTTCCGAACAGTAAAAGAAACAAGCAACAGAGTAAACAGATAACCTATATAGATGGGAAAAAATACTTGCAAACTATACATCTGATAAAGTGCTAATATCCAGAATTTACCAGAAACTCAAACAGCTCAACAATAAAAAAATCAAATAACCCATTAAAGAGTGGGCAGTGCTCAAGGAAATAAGAAAAGACATAAACAAATGGAAAAACATTCCATGCTTTTGGATAGGAAGAATCAATATCATGAAAATGGCCATACTGCGCAAAGTAATTTATAGATTCCATGCTATCCCTATCAAGCTACCATTGAATTTCTTCACAGAACTGGAAAAAACTACTTTAAATTTCATATGGAATCAAAAAAGAGTGCGTATAGCCAAGACAATCCTAAGCAAAAAGAACAAAGCTGGAGGCATCATGCTACCTGACTTCAAACTATACTACAAGGCCCAGTAACCAAAACAGCATGGTGCTAGTATCAAAACAGATAAATAGACCAATGGAAAAGAACAGAGACCTCAGAAATAACACCACACATCTACAACCATCTGATCTTTGACAAAACTGACAAAAACAAGCAATGGGGAAATGATTTCCTATTTAATAAATGGTGCTGGGAAAACTGGCTAACCATATGCAGAAAGCTGAAACTGGATCCCTTCCTTAAACCTTATACAAAAAAAATTAACTCAAGGTAGATTAAATACTTAAATGTAGGACCTAAAACCAAAAAACCCTAGAAGAAAACCTAGGCAATACCATTCAGGATGTAGGAATGGGCAAAGATCATGACTAAAACACCAAAAGCAATGGCAACAAAAGCCAAAATAGACAAATGGGATCTAATTAAACTAAAGAGCTTCTGCACAGCAAAAAAACCATCATCAGAGTGAACAGGCAACTTACAGAATGGGAGAAAATTTTTGCAATCTGTCATCTGACAAAGGGTCAATCCAGAATCTACAAGGAACTTAAACAAATTTACAAGAAAAAAACAACCCCATCAAAAATGGGCAAAGAATATAAACAGACAGTTCTCAAAAGGAGACATTTATGCAGCCAACAAACATGAAAAAAAAGCTCATCATTACTGGTTATTAGAGAAATACAAATTAAAACCACAATGAAATACCATCTCACACCAATTAGAATGGTGGTCATTAAAAAGTCAGGAAACAACAGATGTTGGAGAGGATGTGGAGAAATAGGAACACTTTTACATTGTTGGTGGGAGTGTAAATTAGTTCAACCATTGTGGAAGACAGTGTGGCCATTCCTCAAGGATCTAGAACCAGAAATACCACTTGACCCAGCAATCCCATTATTTGGTATATACCCAAAGAATTATAAATCATTCTACTATAAACACATATGCACATATATGTTTGTTGCGGCAGTGTTCACAATAGCAAAGACTTGGAACCAACCAAAATGCCCATCAGTGATAAACTGGGTAAAGAAAATGTGGCACATATTCACCATGGAATCCTATGCAGCCGTTAAAAAGGATGAGTTCATGTCCTTTTCAGGGACATGGATGAAACTGGAAACCATCATTCTCAGCAAACTAACACAAGAACAGAAAACCAAACACCACATGTTCTCACTCACTCATCAGTGGGAGTTGAACAATGAGAACACATGGACACAGGGAGGGGAACATCACACAACAGGGCCTGTCAGGGGGTGAGGAGCTAGGGAAGGGAGAGCATTAAGAGAAATACCTAATGTAGATGGTGCAGCAAACCACCATGGCGTGTGTATACCTATGTAACAAACCTGTACAGTCTGCACATGCACATGTTCAAAAGAAGACATACAAGAGGTCAACAAACATATGAAGAAATGCTCAACATTACTAATCATTGGAGAAATGCAAATTAAGCAAAAATAAGATATCATCGTACATCAATCAGAATGGCTATTATTAAAAAGTCATAAAACAACAGATATTGATGAGGATGCAGGGATAAGGGAATGCTTATACACTGTTGGTGGGAATGTAAATTAGCACATCTCCATAGAGAACAGTGTGAAGATTTCCAAAAGAACTAAAAGTAGAACTACCATTTGATCCAGCAATCCCACTATTCAATCACTACTGATAATAAATCATTATATCAAAAAGGTTAAGTGTACTCATACATTTATTGCAGCACTGTTTACAATAACAAAGTCATCGAATCATTAGCAGAGGACTGAATAAAGAAAATATATATACTGTACAATACTACTCAGCCATATAAAAGAATAAAATCATGGCTTCTGCAATAACATGGATGGAAGTGGAGGCCATTGTCCTAGGTGAAATAGATCAGAAACAAAAATAAAAAAATGCATGTGTTTTTACTTATAGGTGCAAGCAAAAGGATGGATATGCATGCACATACAGAGTAGAATAATAGACATTGGAGACTACAAAAGGTGGGAGGTTAGGCATGGGGTGAGAGTTGAAACATTGCCTATTAGGTACAGTGCTCACTATTCAGGTGATGGATATGCTGAAAGCCTGGATTCACCACTATGCAACATATGCATGTAAGAAATCTGCACTTGTAGTTCCCAGATATATTTTTAGAGTTCAATCAGGTAATTCAATCAGGTAACATAACATAGTATAACCATATGATCATTTCAATAGTAGCCTCTCCTGCCACTCAGCCCCTTCTACAGCATTTTTTTTTTTTTTTTTTTTTTTTTGAGATGGAGTCTCGCTCTGTCTCGCAGGCTGGAGTGCAGTGGCCCGATCTCAGCTGACTGCAACCTCTGCCTTCTGGGTTCAAGTGATTCTCCTGCCTCAGCCTTCCGAGTAGCTGACTTTCACACCTTTTAATCCTGTATCCCACACTTGTTTTGGGTTAGCTTGGAGATTCTCGGAGACATCCTTATTAGCCATTGGCTCCACACTCAGGGACTTTGCTGGGCTATTATTTCTTGGATGGTGCTAGGAATTCCCAGGAAATCCAGGACCAGTTGTTGCTCCTTACATTCCACGAGAGTGAGCTACTGTCAGCACAAAGTTGTCTTGTACCAGGAAACCCCCATACCTCATCCTGTTTTGTTTGTTGTTATAGAACTTTTCCTTGCCATGTAGGGTGGAGAGTGTGGATTGTCTTCTTTGCCCCATTTGATCTCTCCCAAAAGAGAAATTGTAGCTCTGTTTCCACAGAACATAAAGACAGAAATTCCCTGTGGCCTGAAAAATGGGTCATTAAGAGGCTGGAATGGTCTGTAGCAGTCTTCAAGGAACCCAGCACACCGAGATTGAGGCTCTTGGCTTCTATGGGCATCATGGCAGGCTTGGAGCATGACCTGACTCCTTCCCTAGTTATCAGTCTCTTTCTGTAGATATGAAGGAGCTCAGTCATTGCTCTGGGTCAAATATACTTCAAATACATGTTAAGGGAAAGGCATCTACCTTCAGAATAGACTATCCTGGGAAACCTAGAAAACACTCTGACTTACCATGGTTGCCACTTCGTCCAAAGCTTTTCAGACCCATGTCCTGCTCACTTCCAAAATGGGGCTGTCTTTTAATACCTAAACATGATACACTCTTGGGGCAGAATACTCTGGCTTCTTTCTCCCTCATCCTGAGTCAGGCATGTAATAAATACTCCACAAATGTTTATTGGATACACAAATGAACAATTCCAAAATGTGCTCTGTGTTCCACAGCTGTGTGTTCCACAGCTGTGTTTCTAATGGAATCTGAACACCAGGGCAGGTTTATTTTCATAAGGCATTCAGCCTTCACGATAAAAAGGAGAGAGGACAAAGTACTGCAGATCAGAGTGAGATGGGACAATGGGCTGGAAGTGGCCTTGTAAGGGCACATTTCTATCAGGTCATCCTGAAGCAGTGATGAGGCAACACTTTGCTGGTTCAGTTAGGGTCTGGCTTCTCCCCAGTAGAGCTGAGTGGTTTAGAAGAACAGGAACAAGATGAGGGTGATGTCTAGGAATTTGAGTGTAAGATGTCTCTTCCAGTCTTAATCCAGATGATAGCTTTTGGGATAGAGCTGCCTGTTCTTGGGTTTGGAGAATGGGAATTCATAGCCCTCATTTTCAGCTGTACTTTTCTACCAGAATCATATGCCACCCTAATTAGAAATCACTTTTCTGGTCAAGGTGAATGAGTCGTGAAAAGGATATGACCCATCCTTGCCCTTTGGGAGAAATTTTTATCTTTGTCTTTTCAGAGTACTATCTCTGCAGTGGAGCTGGAGTTCAGCAAATTCCTGGGTATGACTGAAGTAAGATGGGTCACAGAGGTAGCCTTTTTGGTGCACTGTGGAACTGTCAATCTTCCATATGCCAAGCCTCTGAGGGTGGGGATTGTTACTTATCTACATTAGCCCCAGAGGGCAGAGGAAAATCTAAGAGGATCGGGAACATCAGCATATTTTCTATAGGCTGCTTAGTTCAGGAGTGACCTGTGCCTCCTTCTTCCAGGTTTTTCAACCCAACAGATAAAGTGAGGAGGGCAGGCTCAGTGACCATCAGTCTCCTCCTGGTCTATTGAGTTGCAAGATGTAGGCCTTTACCATGTGCCTCCTCCCTCCCACAGGAATGCCTGTATGGTGAGGGTGTTGCAAGAAACATGTTCTTAGGCAGTTGCTGAGTCAACATGACCACATTCACCAGGAGGAAATCCTGGACTTGCAGATGGGATGAATGGGGTTCCTGGGGGCTTTGGTGTTAGTTAGAAGTAGTGTTCTCTTATGTGGTTGAATTCTGGGTCATCATACCACATTGCCTTGCATTTGTGATTAGCACCTGCCTACTTTCTGAAATATCATCACCTGACCCAATTCTTTTCCTTTAAGTCTTTTACTGTCTCTAGAACTTTTTTGTTTAAAATAAATGCAAGAGGGCCAAACACTGGTCTCACCTAAAACACACTGGCAAGAATCTACACATTCATGACCTTCTTTGTATTGTTGAGTAGCAGTTTCAGATAATTGCAGAATCTTGTGGAGGAACATTTGAGATTCTGAAGTAGCGAGAGGGTTCTCATTTACATGTACATGTCAGACACAGTCCTGGCCTCGCAGGTAGGGCCTCTGAAGGCTCCACATGGAACAGGGAGAAGCAGGGCTCAGCTCAGAGTCTTCAGATTTTCCATCTACACAGATTCTTTCTCCTCTGCTACCCTCTTCGCCGGCCTTTGGTTGTTTGAAAAGGAAAGTGGGTGAATGTGGGTGAATGCGTGTGTGTGTGTGTGTGTGTGTGTGTGTGTGTGTGAGAGAGAGAGAGAGAGAGAGAGAGAGAGAGAGAGGAGGAAACACTTTCTTCTTCTGAAATATAATCACCTGACCCAATCCTTTCTCCCTTCTGCCTTAGCTGTTGGGTTGGGAGAGAAGTTCCCATTGAGGTTTCTATGCCTGAGCTTATCATAATTTTATGACTTTCCAATCAAGTTGGTGAGGCTTCCAATGCACAAAGTGTGCATGTGGAAAAAGAAAGAACTGTGTTCTTTTGCACTGGTTTTCATTGTGTAAAACACTCTCTTGATAAAGTTCTGCTGTTGAGGTTTCATGAATAGGGAAGAGTGCAGGTTTGTTAGAAGTGGTGGATCTGGCTTCTGGGCTGGTCACCTTCTGGAGTTGAGTACCCTGGGGTCTGTAGAGACCTTTTCAGCAGGGCAGCAGAGACAAAGAGCTGCCTTGGAAGTGCTGACTGGCAGAGAAAGACCTGAGGATGAGATGAATGCCCTTGGGGTTTCCTGAGGACTGAGTCCTGAGACTGGGCAGGGCTCTGAGGCTCTAAGTAAATGTCACAGAGAGAAAAGACTGAATGAGGGACTTTTCTGCTACTGCTCCCTTCTCCTCTTTCCTCACCAGCAAGCATTCTTTCCATTTGCCAGTGCAAACATTTAATAATGAGACTGTTATCTCCCAGAGCATGCCAGTAACAGATAATTCCTATGTGTAGGCAGTTAGCAAATACAGAGAGAATAACTGAGGATTGTTAAAGATGTATTATTGATTAACATTTTGTTGATAAATGGCTTACACTGAATATTAGACAAATGACTTTCTGATAAGAGATACACATAAAATAATGGTCAAATTCACCAAAGCATTTCTGTGTATAGCCAGTTGGATTTGATAAAATGTCTGTTCAGGGATTATTTCATTTAAGATTATGAAAACTGCAAAAGTTCAGATGGTAAATGTCACACTGAAAGGAGTAATTAACATTTCTACTTACCTAGGAAAACTTCCCAGCTGATTCTCTGAGGTTACTTTCAGAAGGTGTTTAAAGCGTAATTTTAAATTATATGATTTCAGTAATCTTTTGTTTGAATATAATATTGATGTAGACAGTCATGGGCTCATCTGCAGGGCAAATGTATTGTTATTTTAGTCAACATTTTGTGAGGTGCTTTATATACCTTCAGAGTATCAAAAGTCGTGAGGCAGATCTTCATCACATTGGTGATGTAAATGCTGCCGTTTAAGTACAGTGGGGTTGGTATAGTGTAAGGAAGGGTTATAAACCAAAAAGTGACTGAGGGAGGTCTCAATCTAACAGAGGTTTATTTAGCCAAGATTGAAGACGCACCAAGAGAAAAATATAAGCCACTGTGACCTGTGCTTTTTTCTAAGGGGGTTTCAGGAACTTCAGTATTTAAAGGGGAAAGAGCAAGTGGGAAGGTAAAAATGGGAGAGAGAGTAGGACATGAGACAGATGGTTATGTTCTTGTGAGGTTAGCCTCAGTAAATCTACATTTTACACGATAAAGTAAACGTGGAAAAGTGAGCAGAGGAAATGAGGTGATGCCACAGGATTGTGAATTATAGCTGTTTGGAAATAAATAAAAAGCATTTTTTTTTCATGACTCAATTCCCAAGCTTAACTTTCCCTTTGGAATAGTGAGGTTTGGGTCCTGAGAGTCTATTTTCTTTCACAAGGTTTAGGACAAGGATGCTGGCTGGTGATGGATGCCGGGCTTCTTCCATCCTTGGCTATTGTGAATAGTGCTGTTATCAACATGAGTGTTCATTAGCTATTTTTAAAGAAGCAAATCTTTTCACTTTTTCTTTATTCTAGTACTTGTATGGTTTAATGTTTTTGCATTTAGATCTCTGATCCATTTGAGGTTTATTTTGAAGTCTGGTGTGAGGAATGGATTCAATTATATCTTTCCTTCTCTAAATATCTATCTAGTTGTTCTAATACTATTTATTAAAAATTCATTGTTTCCCAGTGATTTAGGATGCCACCTTTTTCATACACTAAATTAGGTCTTTTAGGAATTTTCAGTTCTGTCTTTTGGCCTGCCAGTCTTTTTTTTTTTTGGCAGGTGGGGAGGGATGGGGTCTTGCTCTGTCGCCCAAGCTGGAGTGCATGGTTCACTGCAGCCTCAACCTCCTGGGTTCAAGCAATCCTTCCACTTTAGCCTCCCAAGTAGCTGGGACTGCAGGAACATGCCACCATGCCTGGCTAATTTTAAAATTTTCTGTAGAGACAGTGCTTCCCTATATTACTCAGGCTGGCCTCAAACTCTTGGGATCAAGATACTCCCATCTTGGCCTCGCAAAGTGCTAGGATTACAGGCATGAGCCACCATGCCTAACCTGAAGCACCAGTCTTTATGCACACTGATGACATGCAGTTTTAATTAGAGCATACCTTAATATCAAATAGGGGCAATTCTTCTGGGGTGGAGAGCCTCGCCCTGGGGAGAGACATGTCCTTCCAGCACTCCCCAAAGTGAAGGGGAGAGTGAAATGGGGGGAGACAGGGGAATGAGTGGCTTAAAGGAGGAAAGAAGCTCATCTAGATCTCCAGCATCTGGGGATTTCATTTTTTCTGGGAAAGGCACCCAATTTTTCGGGAGGAAGTCAACTCAGCCCTGGCACATATTTGTTGCATACTCGCTATGGAACTGAATGTTTGTGTCCCTCAAAAATTCCTATGTTGAAACCTAATCCCCAATGTGATGGTATTAGGGCGGGCCTTTGGATGTGATTAGGTCGTAAGAGCAGAGCTCTTTGAATGGGATTAGGGCCTTTGTAAAAGAGATGTCAGAGAATTCCCTTGCCCCTTTTACCATGTGAGGATACAGGGAGAGGATGTCTGTGAACCAGAAAGCGGGCCCTTATTAGACACTGAATTTGCTGGTGACTTAATCTTAGCCTTCTTAGCCTCTAGACCTGTGAGAAATAAATTTGTTATTTATAAGCTGCCCAATTTGTGCGATTTTGTTGTAGCAGTCCAAACAAAGTAAGTACTGAATGACATTTAATGAACAAATGAGGACTTGGTTTTTTACACTCCGTGGACATTTATTAAGGCTCTGGCAACCCCGTGGAGCTGGCCCGTTCCCCCTAGAAGAAGAGTCAGTCACAGGGAGGTCTCCATCTGATCCAGCTGCTCCAAGCGTCTCATGGTTCTCCTTATCCAGGACAGGAAGCTTGCGACCCTGGTGAAGACTCCTGGAGGAGTCGCTGTCCGTCTTCCGTAGGAGACGATGCCATGGGCGGCATTGTTACACACCAGGGGGCCTCCGGAGTCCCCCTGTAGGTAGAAAAGGGAAGGGACACTGAGACAGGCCTCCCTGCTTCTGCTGCCCTGAGCCCCGGGCTCACAGAGAAGGCAGGGGTGGGTGGGCCTCTTCAATTACTGGGTGTGTGTAAGTTGGAAGATCACTGGGGTGCAGGAATCAAACCTCTGGGTCTTTTCGGTCGCTGGGCTCCAGCTCTGCCAGAGTTACTGTCTCCAGCCCAATCCGAGTCAAGGTACCTCCCCACTCTCCAGGGGGATGTTGCCTATATATGTGTTGTAGGTTTACTTCCTATTCCCACAGAGACCAGGTTGATGGGGAAAACAATCCCCAGGCCACCCTGGTCTGGCCCCCAGGCTGAGGCTGTGGGGATGGAGCCTGTTTCCACTGCCCTGGCTCTGCACGGGCCCCTCTGTCCCAGGCTGTGTTGGCCAACGCCCACGGCCTTACCCTGAAGGCAGTCTTCCTTTCCCGCGGGTCCCCCACACAAAGCTGTGTTCGGCTGTCATAGGCCGCCCCGTAGGTGCGGCGGCACTGCTCATCCCTCTGCACTCTCAGCTGCACCTCTCGGAGTCTGTCTGTTCTCATCCTCTGGCTGACCAGGCCCCAGCCGGCCACAGTGCACAGCGTCCCTGGACGCAGTCTGTCCTGTGTTCTAGGCAGAGCTACTGGGCTCACGTTTCGATTCCGTGTGATTCTTCGGCTTAGCTGGAGGAAGAATGTAGGCATTCCCGCTCAGTTGGGGCCCCTAGCCCTCGCCCTCACTGTCACCCCAGAGCCCTGCCCTCACTTCCTCTTCCATGATCCACGGACACACTAGGAAGTTGCCAGAGGGCCAGGTAGGTGGTACCTGCAATAACATGATGTCATTCCTGATGTTCTGCGGATCATATTGAGGGTGGCGGATGGCTCTGCTCACAGGGACGCGTTGCTGGGTCCTTTCCCGTGTCCGCACGTTGTGCGCCCCCAGGATGACATTTATAGAGCTGCAAAGGCAAGAGGTAGGTCTGTGATGCAGGAGCTGGGGTCCATCAGCTCTGCAGGGCAGGTGGACAGCCGAGGGCAAGGCTGACGCTGACCAGAGTCGAGGGGATGGGAGGTCCCTGGGGCTCAGCTGTATGCTCTTTCTCAGCAGCTCTGAGCTAGGGATGGCAGGGGGTTAGTGACAGTCAGGTTTGTTCCCCCAGATTAAATTGATAAATAGCCCGAGTTTATATTTTGAGCCCCACTCTGTGTCTTCCGTCTCTTCCTCTTGCTCTTTTTGATCATGTCCTCCTTTCCTCCTCGTTTACACTGGCCTGTTCCCGCCCGCAAAAACTCACTTGCTCTCTTTCACCCTTTCATTGCTACAACGCTTCTTTCAGATGGCTCCTCTGATGAGCTCCTCAGGGCTGTGTTCCTGGCTGACCAGGAAGCTCCTTATCTCCATACCTTCCCCAGCAGTGAGCTGCTGTTAGCACAAAGTCTTCTCGCACAAGGAAGCCCCCGCACATCTTCTGACCTTCTGGAGACTGAATCTGAAGAAATGCCATGTAGGGGCGGGAGTGGGGCCTGGTTTCCCGGCCTCCGATGATCTCCCCTGGAAGGAAGCATTTGGCACTTACGTCTATGCTTGCTGAATCTGCTGTGTGGGTACCAGATTAGTGGTTCCAGAAAGGCAGGAATATGGGGACGGCAGGAGATAGGGTGAAGGCGAGGGAGGCACTGGTGCTGAGGGTTGGAGTCTACATACAGGACACCAGATCGGGAGGGGACTCCAGGGTTCTACAGGAAACACTGCTGGCTTGAAAGGATCCTCTTTCCCCATCCTAGGCCTCAGCTCCCTCCTCCTCCCCAAAAGAGGGAGAACAACCATTGTTCCAGGCAAGGCCAGCTTCAGCCTCAGGTATTGAAGAGATGCTTTGCTGTAAGTACAGGGTTGTCCTTGAAGTTCCCTTATACTTTTATCCTCATGGAGCTTCCCAGAGCTCTCTGAGTCCAATTCAAGACCACCTGGGACTGATGTTTAAAAATCTAGGTGTGAGCTGATGGTACTGTTATTGCTGTATCCTTACCTCCTAGGTAGGCTCTGACACATGCTGCCAAATTATTTATATAAAGCATGTTTTTATAGCACTTACAGTGTGAGCAAAATTCCAAGACATTTAAGTACTCTAACTTACTTAACTCTCCTGGCAACTCTACAAGGCTGGTATTAATATTATTCTCATTTATAGATGAGAAACCGAGGAAATATGAATTCAAATAAGTTGCTCAACAGTACAGAATTAGGATATACCAAGGCAATCTGGCTCAAGAAGCTATGGGATGGGGTCAGGCCTCTGAGGGTGGGGATTGTCACTCACCTGCCTCAGCCCCTGGAGGTAGGAGAAAGGCCAGCAGAAGCAAAAGTGGCTGCATCTTTCCTGAAAGGTGGCCCAGTCAGCGGCTGCTGTGCTTCCTTCCGCCTGCTAGACTTTAAGGCCTTGAGAGAGGAAGTAAGGGGTGGGGAACAGGGGATTGAGAATTCACAGTCCCATTCTCCTGCTACCATGATAGGTTTCATCACCCAAGGCTGCTCAGGAGGTTTGCCCACAAACTGCCAGAGATCTGGTTGAGAGGGAATAATCCAAGCCAACATGGTGCGCTTCTGTGCCGCTGCTGAGTCAGTGCCAAGAGCAGCAGTAGGAACCCAGCACAACAAAGAGGGGGCTTTGGGCAATGTGTCCAGAGCCCTCAATCCATCAAATTCCAGAATGCTCCAGCAAAGCAAGAAAGCTGGCAGCTTCCCACTTCCTATTTTCTATTCCTCTGGGATTAGAGCATCAGTCCTTTTTAATTTCTGGGTTTCTCCAAATGAATGCAAGTTCACTGGATTGCTTATCAGTATATGCTTAATAAGTCTGTGACAAGGATGAATAAAAGGGTGTGGTGTGGTGAGGGATGCAGGTAAGAACATCAGGAATAAGTTGAAGGGGGCAGAAAAGAAAAGGGTAAGTCTGCCTGCTTTTACTCTTTGACCCAAGACCACCCTCTGAGACCCCTGTTGTTCCCATTCCTTTCTAGAAGTTGTCAAGTCAGATTGCGTAGACATTCTCATGAGTGGGTGAAGGGTGCTGCTGGAGAAAGAGAAGGAAGAATAAGGCTCTGACACTCACAATTACTTTCTCAGGTCACTTGAGCCCTCAGTGAAAATTACGACACACTGAAGACTTCTACTTGCCTACTTCCTACCCAAGGTTAAGGTCTTTATGTTCCAGATGGTTCCTTGGTTGCAGAAAAGGCTTAGTGACTTGGTTTTATTGGGAGCTGTCATATCCTAGCTGGAAAATATCTAAGATACCATTTCACTGATGACAACCTAATCCCAGGAGCAATAGCTTCTGAGAAGGAGGTACATTTATTGCTGTGCTACCTATAAGAGAATGAGAGCCATAAACTCAACAGTGGGAGAAAAGAACAGCATTACTACAGAGTAACACAGTGGATCATCAAAAACACTTAAAAATATTTAGTAGATTCTGTGTATGTACAGAAAACCATTGTAATACAGTATAATTTTTGCAGAAATAGCAGAACTAAAGGTTAATACAATTCCCAATCCCTTTTTTCTGTCTTTTATTTTTTAAATCTTTTACTTATGTTTTTTTTAAACTTTTATTTTAGGTTTTGGGGTATATGTGAATGTTTTTTACGTGTGTAAACACATGTTATAGGTATTTGTTGTACATGTTAATCACTCACATATTAAGCTCAGCACCCAATAGTTATCTTTCTGCTTCTCTCCCTCCTCCTACAACACTGTCTGTTGTTTTCTTCTTTGTGTTCATAAGTTCTTATCATTTAGCTCTCACTTATAAGTGAGGACATGTATTATTTGGTTTCCTGTGTTAGTTTGCTAAGGATAATAGCTTCCGGCTCCATCCATGTCCCTGCAAAGGACATGATCCATTCTTTTTCATGGCTGCATATGTATATGTACCACATTTTCTTTATTCAGTTCATTGATGGGCAGTTAGATTGATTCTGTGTCTTTGCTATTGTGAATAGTGCTGCAGTGAACATTTGTGTGCATGTGTCTTTACAGTAGAATGATTTATATTCCTCTCAGTATATATCCAGTAATGAGATTGCTGGGTTGATTGGTAGTTCTGCTTTTAGCTCTTTGAGGAATCATCATACTGCTTTCCACAATTTTGTAGAACTAATTTACACTCCCACCAACACCGTATACGTGTTCTCTTTTCTTTGCAACTTTGCCAGCATGAGTTATTTTTTGACTTTTTAGCAATAGCCATTCTGATTGCTGTGAGATACAATTCCCAGTCTTTTTGGAGTATAATAGGCCTTCTTGAAAATCTCATGAAAGTTCGAATCCTTTCCTTATACATAAATATATAATTATTTCACTTATTTTTTTAAGGCTGCACAGAGTTTATCCTCTTCTCTTGTACAGGCTCTATACAATTTCTTTATGCATCTGAAAAGTAACATGATGAAGACAGGAACTAAGAGAGACTAGTATAGCACCTTTATTAGTGCCTTAGCATTTGGCATAATTTTAATTTATTAAACATTTACAACATTCTGTTTTATTTAAAAAATATTAGATTAACTTAAAAATAAAAGAAAGGGTTAAAGTAAAACCTGCACATGTGAATAAAGAGGATTAAAAGATATGCATTCAGTCATGTAATAAAGATTAATTAGGAAATTTCATTAATAGTGACCTAGGATTTCATGCAATCTTCTCACTAAAAGGAATCAAAGCTGTTTAAGATATCTAAAAACCTTAAAAGCCTTGAAGAACTACCAGCATTGAAGTGACTATCAGATCAAGTTGAAGGAATAATCAAAGTCTAGTTAGGAAGCTACTTTTGTTCCAAGGGAATGTGCTGAATCCACAAAATTTCAACTTTTTTTTTTTGATAACCACATTAAGGAGAAATCTGTAGAAAATATTTAAAGAATGCTATATGGTTCCCTCTGAAGAATGGCTGTTACCCTTCCCTTTATGGGAATAGCATAACCTCTATGCCAAACTCGATAAAGACTATATAGAAATGAAACATTACAGGTCAATATAACTTTTGAATATTGATGCTAATCAAATCAATAAGCAAATATATATTAATATATCATAAGTAATTTGGGTTTATCCTAGGAGAATGTAATTGACTTTTCATTTGAAAAGCAATATCTCTGTAACACATCATATGAACTGATTAAAGAAGAAACATCATGTGATTATTTAATTGAAACAATGAAGTCCTCAAGCATTTACTAAAATTTACCCTTATTTACTTAAAAAGACTAGGAATAAAAAGAAATGTCTTTAATCTGATAAAAATTATCCACAAAATTCCCACAGCAATCATTATGCTTACTGGAAAAGATTTTTTGAGAGCAAAACCTTACAAGAATACCTGAATACAGATTATTGTCAGTTCTGCTCAATAGTACACTAGAGATTTTAACTAGTGCAGTTAGGCAGGAAATGGAAATGAAAGGTATAAAGACAGGAAAAGAGGAAACAACATTGTAATGAACTGAAGAAATGATAGTATACATAGACAATCCAAAAGCATCTACAGGTAAATTGCCATAATTAATAAAAGTTTAACAGATTTGCTAGAAAAAAATCAATTTTGAAAATTAATTGTATTTCTACATGTACTGCAACACTGTTAGAAATTTTTAGAAAGTAATGCTTAAATGGCATGGAAATGATCAAATAACTAAATATAAATCTAAAAGAATATGTGAAAGACCTCTTTGGTGAAAATTACAAAGCTGAATGAAGAGATGTTCAAGAAGACCTAAACACAGAGAGATTCCATGTTCATAGATTAGAAGAAGACTAAATATTGTAAAAATGTCATTTCTTCCAAAATTGATCTGTAGATTCATTGCACCAAGAGGTATTTTATATAACTTAACTGATTGTAAGTATATTTGGAAAACAAATGGCCAATGATAGCCAGGACACTTTTAAAGAATGAGAATAAGGTGGAAGACTTGTTTTAGGAAACAAAACCATAGGAATGAAGGTAGTGTGGTATTGATGAGGCATAGAAACATAGACTAATGAACCAGAAATAAGAACTCCACACACATGTGGACATTGACATACACATAGATGGATACTTGATTTATGGTGGATGTTGCATCTTTCATCATAGTAGAGAAAAGACTATTTTCTTTTTTCTCTCCAATAAATGGTACTTGGATAATAAAGTACCTTTATTGTATCCTATAGAGACACATATTTTCTGTGTGCAAAAATTAAACTTGATCTTATTCTCTCAAAATATCAAAAAACCTAATCTAGGAAGATTATGGATCCAAGTGGGAATAATGATTTAAAAATATAATGGAAGAATATCTTCATGATAGGTAAAGATTTAGATACTGTATATAAGTACTAATAATGAAGAAAAGGACTGATGAATTTGACACTCAAAATTGAGAGAAACAAAAGACAATTCATAGAGTGGGCAAAGATGCTTGAAATACACATAACCAACAAATATATATTCAAATTATATAAAGAGCTTATATAAATCTGGCCAGGTGTGGTGGCTCACCCATGCTCAGCACTTTGGGAGGCCAAGGCAGGCAGATTACTTAAGGTCAGGAGTTGGGGACCAGCTTGACCCAACACAGTGAAAACCCTTCTCTACTAGGAATACACACAAAAAAATTAGCCGGGGATGGTGGGGCATACCTGTAACCTCAGCTAACTTGGCAGGCTGAGGCAGGAGAATTGCTTGGGGAACTGCGGAGTCTGAGGTTGCTTACTGGGCAACCAAGCAAGATTGTATCTCAAAAACAAACAAAAACTTGTGATGAAGAAGATAATTAACTTAATAAAACAATAGTCAAAAGGCTTGAACAGTTTTATCTCAAAACAGGAAATCAAAGTGGTCAATAAACATGAAAAGGTGTTATTCTCACTAGATATTAGAGAAGCACCCATTTGAAGCACAGTGAAGGCCAGGTATGGTGGCTCATGCCTGCAATCCCAACACTTTGGGAGGCCAACGTGAGGGGATCACTTGAGCCCAGGAATTCGAGACGAGGTGTGATGGCATGTGCCTGTAGTCCCAGCTACTTGGGAGGTTGAGGTGGGAGTTGAGGCTGCAGTGAGCCATGATTATGTCACTGCACTCCAGCTCGGGTGACAAGGTAAGACGCTATCTCAAGGAAAAAAAAAGAAAGAAAGAAAAAAAGGATACCAGTTACAGCTACCGTGTTGCCTCTTTTCCCACTCATAGGTATATATTCTAGAGAAACATCTGGTGTAAATTTCTACCAGATACATGTCCATGAAGGTCATAGCAGCATTGTTTATGATAGTCTCAAACTGAAAACACTTGGAAGGTCCACCAACAGCAGATGAATAATCAAACTGTAATATATTCCTATAATGGAATATTGCATAGCCATAAAAATGAAACTCTTCCTTCATGCAGCTATGCAAATGGATCTTACAAGCATAGTGTTAAAACGACCCAAGAAGGCAACTTTAACTTTATTTATATAAAGTTCAAAAGAGGCAAAATGAAACTATATTGGATAGAAATACATATATATATATGGGGTAGATGTATAATGAAAAGCAAGGAAGTAGTTATCACCAAAGTCAGAATAGTAGTAACTCTGGAATTGGAGGGCAGAGAGGGCACTTTGAGTGGAAAGAGACATATGGAAGATTTCAGTAGTGTTGACCATATCCAATTTCCTGACATAAAATGTAGTATTTGCCTTATAATTATTCTTTAAACTCTCCATTTATGTTTTGTGAACTTCTCTTGTGTGTATGTTTTGTAATACTTTTTTTTTTAAAGTCTCATTGCCAGAGGATGGGGATTAGGGAGAACATTTAGATGGAGAGGGGAATACATAAGAATAGAGTGGAGCACATGCTTTTTATTTTAATAAAAATTATAATATTTGAACAAAAGACCAATATGTTTCACAATATTCATAGCTGGTTACATCTACTTTTGACTGTTTTATTACATTTCCGTCAGTTATGATTTTTTCTCCTCTGGGATGTTGGGACATTAAGGTAAGGCGTTTTCCACCTCCTCCCTGGGCCTCATAAGCCACCAGCAATGCAAATCCTCTGAGAAGGCAGTTACCAGCTGTTGCTGGGTCAAATCCCCCTCCCTTCCTCTGATTCTACTCTAGTCAGTGACCAATCTAGTTCCTCTTGGCTTTGTAGGGGACCAGAATAGTACTGAGGCACTCCAGACCCTCAGGGCTACCTTAAAATCACTCTTAAAAGGACATTTTGGAAGCTCCTTGGGAAGTTCCTACTGATGAGCTTGTGATTGCTTTATTAAGTGTCAGTGCTGAGAGAAGGCTGTGCCAGAGCCATTGTCTTCCAATGACAGTTGTCTTCAGGGAGCCAGATGCTTTCTTGCCAAGAATTGGCCTGTGTTGTTATTCTTGTAGGGAAGAAAAGGTGACAAAGGAAAGAGTGAATCCCTTAGAGGGTCCTGAAATACATAATTTGTTGTAGCAAATTCACTGGGAGCTGCTTAAAATCTTCAAATCAGAGTAGTTAAAGGGAAACAGGCAATGCAGAAGCCCTGGATATGGCAGAGAAAGGTTTGAAAAAAGACTCCAGGTTCTTCATGTTTCCTGGCAAAAAGCTTACGTCTAAGATTGAGCAATGCCGCTGAGATCCTGGGTAAATGTGAGAAAGAGGTGAAGGTGATCGTATGTGTGTGTGTGTTTGTGTATACACACACACACGTATATACACACATATTACATATATATGTAATAGTGTGTGTGTGTGTGTATATATATATATATATATATATATATATATGTAAAATTTTCCATATCAGTTCCTTCATTGGTGAGCATTTAGGTTGATTACATATCTTTGCTATTGTGGGCAGTGCTGCATAAACATGGAAGTGCAGATATTCCTTTGATATACTGATTTCCTTTCATTTGGATAAATACCCAGTAGTGAGAATGCTGGATCATGTGGTAGCTCTATTTTTTGTTTTTTTTGTGACACCTCCATACTGTTTTCCATAATTGCTGTATTAATTTATATTCCCACCAACAGTGAATAAGTTTCATTTCCTCTGTATCTTTGCCAGCATTCTTTATATTTTGTCTTTTTGACAGTAGCATTATAACTGAAGTCAGATGATATCTCGTTGTGGTTTTGATTTGCATTTCCCTCATAATTAGTGATGTTGAACATTTTTCCCTATCTCTGTTGGTCATTTCTATGTCTCTTGAGAAATATTTATTCAGATCCTTTGCCCTTTTTCATGGGATTATTGCTATTATTATTATTATTTTGCTGTTGAGTTATTTGAGTTCCTTTTATATTCCGGGTATTAGTCCCTTGTTGGATGAATAGTTTGAAAATATTTTCTCCCATTTTACAGGTTGCCTCTTTATTCTGTTGTTTCCTTTGCTGTGCAGAGCTTTTATTTTAATATAGTCTATTTTGCCTATATTTGTTTTTGTTGGTGCTTTTGAGGTCTTAACCATAAAATCTTTGCCTAGATTGAAGTCCCAAGGCATTATTCCTATTTTTTTTCTAGTAGTTTTATAGTTTTGCGTCTTACATTTAAAGCTTTAGTCCATTTCAAGTTAGTTTTTGTATATGGAAAGAAATAGGGGTCTAGTTTCATTTTTCTGCATATGGATAGCCAGTTTTGCCAGAGTCATTTACTGAAGAGGGTGTTCTTTTTCCAATGTATGCTCTTGGCAACTCTGTCAAAAATCAGTTGGCTGTAAATACATGGATTTATTTCTGGGTTCTCTATTATGTTCTATTAGTCTAAATGTCTGTTTTAATGCCAGTGGCATGCTGATTTGGTTACTATAGCTTTGTAGTATATTTTAAAGTCAAGTAGTGTGATGCCTCCAGCTTTGTTCTTTTTGCTGAGGATTACTTTGACTATTCATGATCTTTTTTGGTTCCATATACATTTTAGGATATTTTTCTATGTCTGTGAAGAATGTCACTGATATTTTGATAGAATTTTCACTGAATCCACAGATAGGGATTGCTTTTGGTAGTGTGGTCATTTTTAACAATATTAATTCTTCTTATTCCTGAGCATGAGATGTCTTTTCATTTCTTTTTTATTTTTCCATAAGTTATTTGGGTACTGGTGGTATTTTGGTTACATGAGTAAGTTTTTTAGTGGTGATTTGTGAGATTTTGGTGCACTCATCATCCGAGCAGTATACACTACACCATACTTGTAGTGTTTTATCCCTCGTCCCCCTCCCACTTTTCCTCCCAAGTCCCCAAAGTCCATTGTATCATTCTTATATCTTTGCATCCTCATAGCTTAGCTCCCACAGTGAGAACATACAATATTTGGTTTTCCATTCCTGAGTTACTTCATTTAGAATAATAGTCTCTAATCTCATCCAGGTCACTGTGAATGCCGTTTATTAATTCCTGTTTATGGCTGAGTAGTATTCCATTGCATAAATATACCAACTTCTTTATCCACTTGTTGATTGATGGGCATTTGGGTTGGTTCCACTATTTTGCAGTTGTGAGTTGTGCTGCTATGAACATGTGTGTACAAGCATGTTTCTTGTATAATGACTCTTTTCTTCTGGGTAGATACCTAGTAGTGGGATTGCTGGATCAAATGATAGTTCTACTTTGAGTTCTTTCAGGAATCTCCACACTGTTTTCTGTAGTGGTTGCACAAGTTTACATTCCCACCAGCTGTGTAGAAGTGTTGCCTATTCACCGCATCCATGCCAACATCTACTTTTTTTGATTTTTTTGATTATGGTAATTTTTGCAGGAGTGATATTGCATTGTTGTTTTGATTTGCATTTCCCTGATCATTAGTGATGTTGAGCATTTTTCATATGTTTGTTGGCCATTTGTAAATTTTCTTTTGAGAATTGTCTATTCATGTGCTTAGCCCACTTTTTGATGGGATTGTTTGTTTTTTTTCTTACTGATTTGAGTTCATTGTAGATTGTGGATATTAGTCCTTTGTCAGATATACAGATTGTGAAGATATTCTCTGACTCTGTGGGTTGTTTACTCTGCTGACTGTTCCTTTTGCCATGCAGAAGCTCTTTAGTTTAATTAGGCCCCAACTATTTATCTTTGCTTTTATTGCATTTGCTTTTGGGTTCTTGGTCATGAAATCTTTGCTTTGGTCAATGCCTAGAAGGGTTTTTCCAATGTTATCTTCTAGAATTTTTATAGTTTCAGGTCTTAGGTTTAAGTCCTGATTCCATCTTGCATTGATTTTTGTATAAGACGAGAGATGAGAATCCAGTTTCATTCTTCTACATGTGGTTAGCCAATTATCCCAGCAGTATTTGTTGAAAAGGTGTCCTTTCCCCACTTTATGTTTTTATTTGCTTTGTCAAAGATCAGTTGGCTGTAAATATTTGGGTTTATTTCTGGGTTCCCTATTCTGTTCCATTGGTCTATGTGTCTATTTTTATACCAGTACCATGCTGTTTTGGTGACTATTGCCTCATAGTATAGTTTGAAATCAGGTAGTGTGATGTCTCCAGATTTGTTCTTTCTGCTTGGTCTTTCTTTGGCTATGTGGGCTCTTTTTTGGTTCCATATGAATTTTAGAATTGTTTTTTTCTAATTCTGTAAAGAATAGTGGTGATATTTTGATGAGGATTGCATTGAATTTGTAGATTGCTTTTGGTAGTATGGTCATTTTCATAATAGTGACTCTACCCATCCATGAGCATGGGATGTGTTTGCATTTGTTTGTGTCATCTATGATTTCTTTCAGTAGTGTTTTGTAGTTTTCCTTGTGAAGGTTTTTTGGCTCCTTAGTTAGGTATATTTCTAAGTATTTATTTATTTATTTAGCAGCTAGTGTAAAAGGGGTTGAGTTCTTGATTTGATTATCCACTTGGTTGCTGTTAGTGTATCAAAGAGCTACTGAATTGTGTACATTAATCCTCTATCTGGAAACTTTGCTGAATTTTTTTTATCGGTTCTAGGAGCTTTCTGGAGGAGTCCTTAGGGTTTTCAAGGCAAACAATTATATCATCCACAAACAGTGACAGTTTGATTTCCTCTTTACCAATTTGAATGCCCTTTATTTCTTTCTCTTGTCTGATTTCTCTGGCTAGGACTTCCAATACTAGGTTGAAGAGGAGTAGTGAGAGTGAGCATCCTTGTCTTGTTCCAGTTCTCAGAGGGACTGCTTTCAACTTTTCTCTATTCAGTATCACGTTGGCTGTAGGTTTGTCATAGATGGCTTTTATTACATTGAGGTATGTTTCTTGTATGATGATTTTGCTGAGAGTTTTAATCATAAAGTGGTGGTGTATGTTGTTGAATGCTTTTTATGCATCAATTGAGATGATCACGTGATTTTTGTTTTTAGTTCTGTTTATAGTATGTATCACATTTATTGACTTGCATATGTTAATCATCGCTGCATCCCTGGTATGAAATCCACTTGGTCATGGTGGATTATCTTTTTTATATGTTGTTGGATTGGGTGAGCTGGTATTTTGTTAAGGATTTTAGCATCTGTATTCATCAAGGATATCAGTCTGTAGTTTTCTTTTTTGCTTATGTCCTTTCCTGGTTTTGGTGTTAGGGTGATACTGGCTTCTAGAATGAATTAGGGAGGGTTCCTTCTTTCTGTATCTTGTGGAAGAGTATCAAAAGGATTGGTACCAATTATTCATCAAATATCTGGTAGAATTCTGCTGTGAATCCATCTGGTCCTAAACTTTGAATAATCTCTTGTATTTCAGTGGTGTCAATTGTATCTCCTGTTTCATTTCTTAGTGAGGTTGTTTGGATTTTCTCTCTTCTTTTCTTGGTCTATCTTGCTAATGGTCTATCAATTTTATTTGTCTTTTCAAAGAACCAGCATTTGTTTCATTTATCTTTTATATTTTTTTTTGTTTCAATTTCATTTAGTTCTGCTCTGATCTTAGTTATTTCCTTTCTTCTCTGGGTTTGGGTTTAATTTGTTCTTGTTTCTCTAATTCCTTGCATTGTGACCTTAGAATGTCAGTTTGCATTCTTTCAGTTTTTTTTTTTTTTTAATGCAGGTGTTTAGGGCTATGAAGTTTCCTCTTAGCACCACCTTTGCTGTATCCTAGAGGTTTTGCTAGGATGTATCATTATCGTCATTTAGCTCAAAGAATTTTTAATTTCCATCTTGATTTTGTTTTTGACCCAATGGTTATTCAGGGTCAAGTTATTTAATTTTTATGTATTTGCATGATTTTAAAGGTTCTTTTGGGTTTGATTTCCTGTTTTATTCCACTGTGCTCTGAGAGAGTGCTTGATATAATTTTAGTTTTCTTAAATTTATTGAAGCTCATTTTATGGTCTATCTTGGAGAAAATTCCATGCACTGTTGAATAGAATGTGTATTCTACAGTTGTTGGATGAAACGCTCTGTATACATCTGTTAAGTCCATTTGTTCCAATGTTTAGTTTAAATCCATTGTTTCTTTGTTGGCTTTCTGTCTTAGTGACCTGCCTAGTGCTGTTAGTGGAGTAGTGAAGTCCTCCACTATTATTGTGTTGCTGTCTATCTCATTTCTTAGGTCTATTAGTAATTGTTTTATAAATTTGGGAGCTCCAGTGTTAGGTACATATATTTTAGAATTGTGATATTTCCCATTGGACAAAGTCTTTTACCATTATATGTCCTTCTTTGTCTTTTTAACCATGATTGCTTTAAAGTTTGTTTTGTCTGATACAAGAATATCTACCCCTGCTTGCTTTTGGTGCCCATTTTCATGAAATGTCTTTTTCCACCCCTTTAAGTTTATGTGAGTCCTTATGTGTTAGGTGTGTCTCTTGAAGGCAGCAGATTGTTGGATGTGAGATTTGTATCCATTTTGCAGTTCTGTATCTTTTATTTTTAATACTTTACATTCTGGGATACATATGCAAAATGTGCAGGTTTATTACATAGGTAGACATGTGCCATGGTGGTTACTGCACCCATCAACCCATCATATACATTAGGTATTTCTCCTAATGCTTTCCCTTCCCTAGCCCCCAACTCCCTGACAAGCCCCAGTGTGTGATATTCCCCTCTCCGTGTCCATGTGTTCTCATCAACTCCCACTTATGAGTGAGAACATGCAGTGTTTAGTTTTCTGTTCCTGTGTTAGTTTGCTGAGAATGATGGTTTCCAGCTTCATCCATGTCCCTGCAAAGGACATGAACTTATCCTTTTTTATGTCTGCATAGTATTCCATGGTGTGTATGTGCCACATTTTCTTTATCCAGTCTATCATTGATGGGCATTTGGATTGGTTCCAAGTCTTTGCTGTTGTGAACAGTGCTGCAATAAACATATGTGTGCAGGTGTCTTTATAGTAGAATGATTTATAGTCCTTTGGGTGTATACCCAGTAATGGGATTGCTAGGTCAAGTGGTATTTCTGGTTCTAGATCCTTGAAGAATGGCCACATTTTCTTTCACAATGGTTGAACTAATTTACACTCCCACCAACAGTGTAAAAGCGTTCCTATTTCTACACATCCTCCCAGCATCTGTTGTTTCCTGACTTTTTAATGATCGCCATTCTAACTGGTGTGAGATGGTATCTCATTGTGGTTTTATTTGCATTTTTCTAATGACCAGTGATGATGAGGTTTTTTTCTTAAGTTTGTTAGCCGCATAAATGTCTTCTTTTGAGAAGTGTCTGTTCATACCCTTTACCCACTTTTTGGTAGAGTTGTTGGTTTTTTTCTTGTAAATTTGTTAAAGTTCCTTGTAGATTCTGGATATTAGCCCTCTGTCAGATGGATAGATAGCAAAAATTTTCTCCCATCCTGTAGGTTGCCTGTTCACTCTGATGATGGTTTATTTTGCTGTGCAGGAGCTTTTTAGCTTAATTAGATCCCATTTGTCAATTTTGGGTTTTGTCCCATTGCTTTTGGTGTTTTAGTCATAAAGTCTTTTCCCATGCCTATGTCCTGAATGGTATTGCCTAGGTTTCTTTTCTAGCCTTTTTATGGTTTTAGGTTTTATATTTAAGTCTTTAATCCATCTTTAGTTAAATTTTGTATAAGGTATAAAGAAGGGTTCCAGTTTCAGTTTTCTGCATATGGCTAGCCAGTTTCCCCAACACACTTTATTAAATAGAGAGTCCTTTTCCCATTGCTTGTTTTTGTCAGGTTTGTCAAAGATCAGATGGTTGTAGATGTGTGACATTATTCCTGAGGCCTCTGTTCTGTTCCATGGGTCTATATCTCTGTTTTGGTACCAGTACCATGCTGTTTTGGTTACTGAAGACTTGTAGTATAGTTTGAAGTCAGGTAGCGTGATGCCTCCAGCTTTGTTTTTGTTTTTTTTTTTTTTTTGCTTAGGATTGTCTTGGCTATACGGGATCTTTTCTGGTTCCATATTAAATTTAAAGTAGTTTAATTGGAGCATTTATGCCATTTTCATGTTAGTATTCAGATGTGAGATACTGTTGCATTCATTGTGCTGTTTGTTGTCTGTGTACTTTTTTTTTCTTTTTTTTTTTTTGCTTTTGAACTTGTATTTTTGTTTCATAGGTCCTGTGTGATTTAAGCTTTAAAGAGTTTCTGTTGCAATCTGTTTCCAGGATTTGTTTTAAGATTTAGAGATCCTTTTAGCAGTTCTTGTTGTGGAGGCTTGGTAGTGGCAAATTCTCACAGCATTTGTTTACCTGAAAAAGAATGTATCTTTTTCCTTTATATATGATGCCCAGTTTTGCTGGCTACAAAAATCTTGGCTGGTAATTGTTTTGTTTGAGGAGACTGAGGGTTTCTGCTAAGAAATCCGCTGTTAATTGGGTAGGTTTTCCTTTACAGGTTACCTGGTGCTTCTATCTCACACCTCTTAAGATTCTCTCTTTCTTCTTAATTTTAGATAACCTGATGACAGTATGCCTAGGCAATGATCTTTTTGTGATGAATTTCCCAAGTGTTTTTTGTGCTTCTTGTACTTGGATGTCTAGGTCTCTAGCAAGATTGCGGAGGTTTTTCTCAATTATCCCCCCAAATATGTTTTCCAAACTTTTAGATTTCTCTTTTTCCTCAGAAACACAGAATATTCTTAGGTTTGTTTGTTTAACATAATCCCAGACTTCTTGGAGGCTTTGTTCATATTTTCTTATTCTTTTTTCTGTGTCTTTGTTGGATTGGGTTAATTCAAAGACCTCGTCTTTGAGCTCTGAATTTCTTCCTTCTACTTGTTCAATTCTATTGCTGAGACTTTCCAGAGCATTTTGCATTTCTATAAGTGTGTCAAATGTTTCCTTAATTTTTGATTTTTTCTTTTTGCTTTAAGTTATCTATTTCCTTGAATATTTCTCCCTTCACTTCTTGTATTTTTTTAAAAATTTCCTCTCATTGAGCTTCACCTTTCTCTGGCTTCTTCCTGATTAGCTTAATAACTAACCTCCTGAATTCTTTTTCAGGTAAATCAGGGATTTCTTCTTGATCCATTGCTGGTACACTAATGTGATTTTTTGGGGTTGTTAAACAGCCTTGTTTTATCATATTACCAGAGTTGGTTTTCTGGTTCCTTCTCATTTGGGTGGGCTCTGTCAGAGGGAAGGTCTAGGGCTGAAGGTTGTTGTTCAGATTCTTTTGTCCCGTGGGGTGTTCCCTTGATGTAATACTCTCCCCCTTTTCCTGCGAATGTGGCTTCCTGTGAGCAAAACTGCAGTGATTGCTGTCTGTCTTCTGGATCTAACCACCCAGCAAGTCTACCCAGCTCTGGGCTGGTTCTGGGGGTTGTCTGCACAAAGTCTTGTGATATGAACCATCTGTGGGCCTCTCAGCCAAGGATACCAGCACCTGTTCTGGTGAAGGTGGCAGAGGGGTGAAGTGGACTCCATGAAAGTTCTTTGCTTTGGTGGTTTAATGGTCTATTTTTGTGCTGGTTTGGCCTCCTGCGAGGAGGTGGTGCTTTCCAGACAGTATTCCTTCCAGTATGGAAGAAACCAGTGGTGGACAGGGCCCTAGAACTCTGAAGATTATATGCCCTTTGTCTTCAGCTACCAGAGTGTGTAGGGAAGAACTATCAGGTGGTGGCAGGGCTAGGCGTCAGAGCTCAAATTCTTTTTGGGTGGGTTTTGCTGTGGAGAATGGGGGTGAGGTTCCCAGGTCAATAGAGTTGTGTACCTAGGAGGATTATGGCTGTCTCTGCTGAGTCATGCAGGTTGTCAAGGAAGTGGGGAAAAGTTGGCAGTCACAGGCCTCACCCAGCTCCCATGCAAACCGAAGGGCCAATCTCACTTCCACTGTGCCCCCCTAACAACCCTGAGTCTGTTTCCAGGCAATGGGTGAGCTGGGCATGAGAGCTTGCCCCAGGCTACCCACTTCCCTGGTGTGAAAGATAAGGGCTTCAGTTCTTCCCTTGCCTGTGGACTCTGCACACTGGATCCATGCCCTTCCCTGATTTCTGGCCAGGAGGCTTCTTGCCCCCTTCAAATTGTTACAAAGTTCATCTGGAGCTTTCCTTCTCCCTGTGGTGTTTTCCCCTTGCTCCTCTGGCCACCCTCCCAATGGATCCCTGTGGTACCTGGCAGGAATGGCTTGCCTGGGGACCCAGTGAGCTCTCAGAGCCTTTCTGCTGATTCCTCTACCCCTGTATTTCTCTCAACTCTCTAAATTGACTCAGTGCCAGGTAAGGTTGAAAACTTCTCCCATAAACAGAGTTTCAGTTTCTCCAGTGCGAATGTGTGTTCAGGAGTGGAGGATCTCCCTTTTCAACTTCCACAGTTGGAGCACTCACAGTATTTAGGGTGTCTCCCAGGTCATGCAGGAGCAGTTTGCTCTTTCAGAGGTCTGTGGGTCCTTTCGGGGTTGCTGGTTTGTTTTTGTAGTTGATATGGAGAAAAAATTCACAATGTGAACCTCCACAGGCTGCCCTGTCTGTGTGAGTTGGAGCTGCAATCTAGTCCTGCCTCCCTTCTGCCATGATGGTTTCTAACATCTTTTTATTTCTTTGTATCATCTTCACTTTATTTTTCAATGTGCTGGATTTTTTCCTCATATGTGTGGGATTTATTTGTTATTCTTTTCAGTGAAGTTTCTACTTTTTTCAGTGTTAGTCCCATTTGATTCAGTGTTTTCAGCTATTGTGGGTTTATAGGGTTCTGTCACATTTAACTCACTAATGGTACTGTTTGAGAGATATGGATCCTAAACAAAGTCAACAGGGTCACTATTATATTAACCGTCTTGCACTTGAACTGTAGCATTTCTTAGGTTTGTGGACTGAGGTTCGTGTCTTCTATATGAAGAATAAACAAAACTAAGACTACTCTGGTTGTCTTCTTCTTTTCTTCCTGATATGGTTTGGCTCCGTGTCCACACCCAAATCTCATCTTGAATTGTACTAATCCCCACATGTAGTGGGAGGGACCCAGTGGGAGGTAATTGAATCATGGGGGCCAGTTTTTCCTGTGCTGTTCTCATGATAGTGAATAAGTCTCATGAGATCTGATGGTTTTATAAAGGGGAGTTTCCCTGCATAAGTTCTCTTGCCTGCCGCCATGTAAGACGTGACTTTGCTCCTAATTTGCCTTCCGCCATGATTGTGAGGTCTCCCCAGCCATGTGGAATTGTGAGTCTATTAAACCTCTTTCCTTTATAAATTACCCAATCTCAGGTATGTCCTTATTAGCAATGTGAGAACAGACTAATACACTTCCACACCTCTGGACACAGACTCCACTGAGCATAGATTAAAAACCTCAGGACCTGAGAATCTCCAAGTCTCTTCTAATATCACACACTATCCTGGAATCAAACCAGATCATGCATGTGAGGCTACAGGTAGAATACAGAGAATTTAATTATTTTTAAAACAAGACTTGTGGATTACAAATATGGATCCATTTGTGCAAACTGACCTGCCTGGTGGAAGGAGAAGAACCAGGAGAATTGAGATGAAATTTTTTATCATTGTAAATTTTCCAAAAGCAGAGACAGAGCCTATTATATGCTTGGCACAAAAAGAGAGATCAGAAGGATTTGTCTATTGATAAATGGCATAGTGGTACTTCCAGCCTAGTAGCCCTGGAGCCCTCTGGTGCACAGCTGCCATAACTCCAGATTGCCAACAGGGGGTGTCTGGGTCTGAGGCCAGGCCAGGCTGAACGAGGTTGAGGCTGCTGAGGCCGTGACTGGCTCCACAGAAGGTGATGCCTGAGCCCCTGGGGAACACTGCGCTGGACTGAGGGCCTCAGCCAGCTCTGCCCAGGTGGAAGGTGAGAGCTGGATCCTCTGATCAGCATCAGGTGGGCTGGCAGCCCAGGTCTGGCTGGGACAAGCAGTAGGGGAGAATTTGCACAGAGCTTGGAATTCTGTTAGGGAGATGAGAGAGAGGCTAGCTTCAGAGTAGGGTGAGCTAGAAGGGAAAGAAATTGGTGGCAAGGGCACTTGAGTGAAAAACACTAGGGAGCTGGGAAGGCCAGCCAGGAAGGAAGGAGGTTGACTGAGCTCAGTGCTGGGCCTAGGGCAGGGAAACGAGACCTAGGGACAGAGGAGCATTTCAGCCTCCTAAGCTGCAGGCAGGCCTGGCTTGGGAGAAGCCTGCCTGCCCCTGGAGGGACAAGCCCTGGAAATAGGAAACTAGGTGATCATGGCATGGGCCCTGGCCTCCTGGGTCCCTGGAGTTATTTCCTTTTCACTTCCCTGCTCCATTCTCTGCCACATTGTTAGGGGAGCAGGTGGTTGGTTTCGAGATGATAAGAAATTCCTAAGGTCCAGAGAGGTTTAATTTTTTTTTTTGTGGTGGGGTGGTGAAGATTGTTTGTTTGTAATGGAGTTCAAACTAGCTCTGACAGAGGGTTCAGTATCAAAGACACATGATTGAGAAATTGGTGAAAAAACTGTACAGCATGGGGTTTAGGGATGAGAGAAAGCTGGGGGAGAAAGGAGGAAGCAAAAGCCAGAACTGACAGCAGACAGCTGCCCGGAACAGCACTGTTACATTTTGAAGATGGTTCAATGAATAAATAAGACTTCAGTCATATTTACGCTAGAGATCCATTTATTACAGCCCTGCAACCCGGAACGCCCACCCCCATGGGATTCTTGCCTCAGTACCAGAGAAGATGGTTAGGCCCAGAGGAAGGTTAGTCTCATGCCTGCTGTTAGAGGCACTTCATTGTTCTCTTTATCCAGGGCAGGAAGTGTGAGACGTTAATGTAGACTCCTGGAGGTGTCCCATTATTTTTCCCGTAAGAGAAAACGCCTTGGACCATGTTCTTACACACAAGGGGCCCCCCGGAGTCACCCTGTGAACAGAGAGAGGAAAGACTGAGCTGGCCTTTCCTGAGATGGGTGGTCTCTGTTAGG
Organism: Cacajao melanocephalus; assembly: GCA_963573385.1. Lineage (NCBI taxonomy): Eukaryota > Metazoa > Chordata > Mammalia > Primates > Pitheciidae > Cacajao > Cacajao melanocephalus. The sequence continues at coordinate 4,461 of CAUYLG010021117.1, read as the reverse complement.
GGTTGTGTGTGACATCACTGCCAGGCATCCCCCTCAGTCCTGGGTCTCCAGCATGGCCCTGGCTGTGCTTTCTGGCTCTCCCCAGACCAAGCCTTTCTCTGCGATTCTCACAGACACTCTGATGATAAGTGACTGTGAGATGCCAGATCCTTCTCCTCCAACCACCCCAATCCACTCAGTCTTTAGGAGTGGACTAAAGACTGGATTCCTGGGGGAAACAGGCTACCCAAGCACTGGGCTGAGAGCGTGAGGATCTGGCCACTGCCATCCCCCAGAACTCCCTCAAGTTCCTCTCTCCCTGTGGTCCTTCTGGGTAGAGGCTGGAAACCCAACCTTGAAACCGGTCTTTGTCTTCTTCGGATCCCCCACACAAATCTCGGTGGCTCTGCTGTAATAGTCATGGAAGACATATTCACATTCTTGGTCCTTCTGCACTGTCAGCAACACTTCCTGCAGTGTGGTTGCTAAAGTGCCCATTGAGACACGGCCCCAGCCAGCCACGCTGCACACCTGCCCTGGTTTCACCTGGGTCTTGCTGCTGGGTAGCCTGAGAGGCTGCACAGCTGAGGTCTGCTTGGCTTTTCTCTCCAGCTGGTGGGGAACAAGCAAGAAAGTCCAGGTCAGGCAATGGCCTTCAGGACCCCAACACAGTGATGGGGCTGCACCATCTTCCATCTCCTCTGAGGCACAGGAACAGGTCAAGAGGCCAGGACAGAAATGAGGGAAGGGCTGGGATTATAGTGGGAGTGGAACCAACTGGACCAAGAAGAGCAAGAGTGGCAGGCAGGAGTGTGCCTCACCTGCAGTAGCATGATGTCGCTGGAGAAGTTCTCAGGATTATAGGCTGGGTGGGGGATAGCTCTTCTCACAGGGATGAACTGCTGGGTCTTCTCCTCTTCCTTGATATTATGGGCACCCAAGGTGACATTTATGGAGCTGCACAGAGAGCAGAGTGAGGATAGGGGTAGAGTCATAGGGGATACAGCCCTGGAGCAGTAAGAGCAGGTGACAGCTGGGGCAGGGCAGGGCTGCAGCTGAGGGGAAGTTGAGGGGACAAAAGGGCTCCAGGGCAGAGTGACTGTGCCCTGTGCTTCACAAAGACATGAAGAGTAGGGCTTCTGGGGGCTCTCTCTTGCCTTCAGGAAATACGAAATTGCTCAGGTTTGCATTTTGACCCTTAATGCATGCATTCAACCTTCACCACTGCTTTATTTGACCAGTGTGTGAAACCATGCCACTTGCTTTGACCTCTGACCCTCTGAGCCTGTCCTATTTCTCAGCCTTTCGTCATCCTAGTCCTATTTCCAGGTGGCTGCTCCAATGAGCTTTCATGGGCTTGTGCTACTAGGAACTCTGGAAGCTCTCCTGGGCTGCGATCACCGGGAGAGAGCAAGGGCCCTTGTAGGGGGCTCAGGAGGTGAGCTGGTGCTGCTCCTCACCTTCCCCAGCAGTGAGCAGCTGTCATCACAAAGTCCTTCCTCACTAGGATGCCGCCACACCTCTTCTTACTCTTCTTATCCAGAAACTGAACAAAGGCCATGTAGGGGCGGGAGTGAGGCTTGGCCTCATGGCCCCCGATGATCTCCTCTGAAAGGAAAGACTGGAAGATAAAGTAGCTGGGGATGGCTGTGGTCAGGGGAGAAGGCTTAGAAAGACAGTGATTGAGGGTAAAGTCTTTTGTGTGCTGCAGACAGTGGGGGAGGGTCCTCCTGAGCTCTGCAGGCAGCACTCCTTGCAGGCAGAGTAAGCTTTTCTGAACTTCAAGTCTTACAACCTCCTCTGAGAAAGAAGAGACAGTGCTTGACTTCTGCATCCTACTTCAGAAACATATATGGAGGAAGAAAGATCTAGTTTCACAATGGGAGATTCTCAGAGGATCCTGGACAGGACTTTCCTGGTTCCTCCTTCTGAGTGAGTCTTTCTGATCCCTCTGAGCCTTTCCTATCCTCCTGATTGGTGCCATTTTCTGATGATCTACCCATGAGCTTCTGGAGTTGGATTTTCTAAAATTCTCATGTCCAAGGGTCTAACACATTCTAGGTTCTCAGTAAGTGTTTTTTGGCAGCATAAATGAATAGCCTCCAATTTGCCTTTGGTTGAAGTTTGGTGGGGGTAATGCTGGTGGAATTCAGGACATCAGGGATGTTAGAGGGGGTTACTACCAGGTCAGTGAAGGGGCCAAGGGCCTGGAAAGGCAGAGGGAAGTGGAGAAACCAACTAAAAATGGATTGCAAAGCCTGTGTGGAGCCAAGGTAACAGGAGAGCTATGGACACAGTCGTCTTGCCACCTCTGAGATCAGTTTCACCATGGCCTTCTCTCCTGGGCAAGGGTGATTGGGTGGGGGCACTGAATAATTTAAATGGTTCTTAAGCTGGGTCCAGTGACAACTCCCATGACTGCAACTTGGTGTCTGAGATTCCCTTTCCTGGGTTGGAGTGTAGGATAATAATTACTTATCTTTTTTAGCTTCACATTCCCCATCAAATGCCTTTCTAAGAACAACCCACACCCCAGGTCATAAAGAAGAGGTCTAGGCAGAGGGTAACACCTACTAAACCTTTTAGGGAACACCTTCATTTTTTGGTCTTTGCTGAGTCTCTATCTAGCCTCATATTTATAAGTCTGGGTGTGGAATGGGAGCTGGGTTCAGACTGATGAAAATGCCTGACCAGTGCTCATGAGTGCAGGGTGTCTTAGAGATGGGTGCAGGCCTCTGGAATAGGGATAGTCACTTACCTGTCCCAGTCCCAGGGGGCAGAAGAAGGGCCAACAGGAGCAGGAATGGCTGCATTTTCTCAGGAAGGCTGCCCAGGTCAGAGCTGTTGGTGTTGACTCCTTCCAGAAGCAAATGCTGGAGGAGGATGAAGGAGGGGTGGGTACAGGAACCTCAGAGACCTCCTAGACTTGTCCCCTTCTGGTTTCTATGGGTGTCATTATAGAAGGTGGTTTATTAAAATTCTCTGGCTTGGTTTAGGTGGACATGGCACTGTCACCACATTTACAGCCCTGCTGCTAACAGTGTGAAAGCAAGAATAAAGAACAAGGAGGTGGAGCTGTTGAAGCTGTGGCTGCAGCTAGCAGGAAGGCTGGAACCCCAGAAGCTCCTCAGTGATGGCAGAACCAAGAATGTCTCCTTTTCTCGGGTGTTGGCTCCTTATCTACTCAGATAAACTCATGAATAATTATTTAGCAAACCAGATCCTGGGATATGAGAGACATGGCTCTTGCCCTTGAAGAGTTGATGGTTAGCAAGAGTAGACTGAAAATCTGTGGTTAGAGCACAAGATGGTATGGGTCATGGTGGGGAAATCTGCCTGTTGGTGTGATATGGAGGCTGGACTTGCCTTAGCAGTATGCAGAGTTACGCACACCCAACAAATACTCTAAATGGCAACACATTTCTATCTTACCACTACCTCACATTCATATTTTTGGAATATTTAGAATCCCCTCTTTAAATGTAAATATTCTGTGACAAAGGGAACTTCTCTTATTCCACAGTTCTGCACAAAAGTTCTGGACTTGATATTTATTGGATCAAAATGAGTCATCATTGAGTCCATTGAAATGTAGTGGCCTGATTGCTTTATGATTTGGTTATTTAGCCCTCCTTAGGCTGAGGTGGGGACTGTCCTACCTGATCCATGGTGTCTATGAATGAGGAGGGGATTTCTCCTGAGAAACACTAGTCATTGTTGCCAGATGATGGGAAAAGGGATGCTGATCATCCTGATAATGACCGTCCACTAAGTATTCTCTCAGTGTTCACAGAGCCATGTCTCTGATGTCCATTGGCTCACAGCCATAGGCTGTCCATAAACAAAAATGTATATATATAAATATATATATATAGTTAAATAGAGAACATGTAAATGATAAAATTAAATTTACCAAGAATTCTACCACAAGAGATCATCATTAATGTTTAAGCGTGTTTCCTTCTACTGTTGTTCTAGATATTCATAAAGTTCTATTTTTTTTTTTTTTTTTTTTAGAGATGGGGTCTCGCTATGTTGCCCAGGCTGGAGTGCAGTGGCTATTCACAGGCGCAATCCCACTACTGATCAGCACGGGAGTTTTGACCTGCTCCGTTTCCGACCTGGGCCGGTTCACCCCTCCTTAGGCAAGCTGGTGGTCCCCCACTCCCGGGAGGTCACCATATTGATGCCAAACTTAGTGCGGACACCCGATCGGCATAGCGCACTACAGCCCAGAACTTCTGAACTCAAGAGATCCTCCAGCCTCAGCCTCCCGAATAGCTGGGACTACAGGCACGCGCCACTGTGCCCAGCTATATTCATAAAGTTCTAATCCTGCTGTTACTTTAACAGAATTCAGATAGAACTTTAGATGATAATCTTTTTGGATGGATTTCCCAGGTGTTCTTTGAGCTTCTTGTGTTTGGATGTCTAGATCTCCAGCAAGGCCAGGGGAATTTTCCTCAATTATTTCCTCAAATA
>CAUYLG010021116.1:0-38739 GCA_963573385.1 Cacajao melanocephalus | reverse complement strand
TGGTAAAACCCCGTCTCTAATAAAAGTACAAAAATTAGCAGGGCATGGTGGCATGTGCCTGTAATCCCAACTACTCGGGAGACTGAGGCAGAAGAATCACTTTAACCAGGGGGTCGGAGGTTGCAGTGAGCCAATATAGTGCCACTGCACTCCATCCTGGTGACAGAAAAAGACTCTGTCTCAAAAGAAAAAAAAATCTATAATGTAAAAAACAAAAACCAACTGGCACATTTTGTCTTTTTAATAATACTTAGCTACCTTTTGTGCATATGTCTATTTCAATTAATTTTCCTTTTCTTCTCTATGAAGCCTGACTTCAAACCGACGTGAGGGCAAGTGGGGCCCCATTTCTTTTTGCCTCTCTTAGCTGGTACCTGGAATGAGTTCAACATTCAAACATTCACCTCCTGAATGTGCTCTACAAGCTACAAACCCACAAGCAAATGAAATGGAGGTTATGTTTCAATCTATTGTATTGAAGTTAAACAGCAGACAGAACTCCAGTCCCTAGCCTCGAGGGCAGTGGGGGTGCGGCCCAACTCTGTGGCCTCAGTCCTGCTAGTGGCTCTGTCTACAGTGAGACAGCACCCACCACCCCACTGCCCTGTGCTTGGAAGAGGGTGCCAGGATGCATGTGTGTGCAAGCGTACTTGGACATCGGGGAGAATAAATGCCAATCTCTTGCACCGGTCAGTCTGGCATGAAGACGGCACATTCCCACTGGGTAATCCAAGGAGCGTTTAAACAAGTCCGGTTTAGCAAGGGCAGGTGTAAGGAAACGTGAGGACTCCAGGATGGGCATTAGTGATGAGCTGTCCCCATCACCAGGCCTGAAGGGTCACAAAAGGCAGCAGCTCCTGGAACCTGGAGATCAGGTATTGAGAGTCGCCCCCAGGAGCTAAGATGTCGAGTCCAGAGATGCAGGGAGCCCACAGCTACCTTAATATCACAGGGAGGGAGCCGAGGGAATAAATACCCACCTTCACCTTCCTCCTTCCCTCCAGTATCCCGCTGCTGAGGCTCGGCCTGAAGCCAGTGGGACCTTGGTGGGGCCACTCGGAGTCTGGGCAGAGGAGGCAAGGAAGAGCGGAGAGTCGGGCTGCCAGGTCAAAGGGATGTCATCGGGCATTCAGAGTTTGCCAAAAAAAAAAGCCTTCATTGTACTCATAACTCTCGCAACAACCCTGAGAGGGAGGAAGGGAGTTGATGGATGGGAGGAAGGAGTGGAGGGAGTAGGTGAAAAGAAGTGACAATGGTGCAACCCGGGGTTGGGGGAGCTTCAGAAGCGCTTTGGGGAGCTGCTTATGTTCTGTTTCCCACGGGAATGGGTCTGTACCCCTTGTAAAACATCAGAGCGCTGTACACCTAATGATGTTCTCAATTTCCTCTATATGCATTTTATTATACTTTAGTAAACTGCTGTGTTCTGTTTTTGTTTGAGATGGAGTCTCGCTCTTGTCACCCAGGCTGGAATGCAATGGCAAGATCTCAGCTCACTGAAACCTCCACCTCCTGGGTTCAGGGGATTCTCATGCCTCAGCCTCCCATGTAGCTGGGATTACAGATGCCCGCCACCACACCTGGCTAATTTTTGTATTTTTAGTAGAGATGGGGTTTCACCATGTTGGCCAGCCTGGTTTCAAACTCCTGAGCTCAAGCCATCCCCCCACACTGGCCTCCCAAAGTGCCGGGATTACAGATTTGAGCCACCATACCCGGCCTCTTCTCTTTTATTCATAAGAAATTCACATTAAAATTCTTCTAAGTGTCAAGCACAGTGTTAGTCCCTGGGGAATGTATCACTAAGGTACAGTGCCAGCACTCAACAAAGAATGCTCTAGAAGCCTCTAGATCTTTCTAATCTAGTGTGAGCAAGGAATTGCAAATGCCTGATGGGAAGGGTGGAGTAGGAGGTACAGTTAGCAATTTGCTGAGGTTATAATGGGAGAACAGTGCATAAGAGAGGGCCTGAGAGCCTTGCCCCCAAGGTAAGGAGACTGCATTTGATCTTGTAGGCAGTGTGGAGCCAGGGGAGGGTTTTACGCAGAGGAGTCAAAGTGCTCGAATTTGCCTTTGTAAAAGCTCCCCTTGGAGGCAATATGAAGAATGGATTGGAGGTGGGTACAGGCAGTGAGGCCGCTTTTAGGGTGAGGCATGATGGCTTGAGGAGGAAATTACCAAGGCCTGAACACAGGTGACAGCAGTGACACCCAGAGGAAAGTAAAAGAGGAGATTCTTAGCAAGTGGACTCTGGGAGGTGGTGCTTGACTGATCAGGGATTAAAGAGCCTAGGAGGAGCCTGAGACGTTTTCCTAGGATTCCAGAGGGAGGTGGTGTCACATCCCCAGGCAGATAAGGAAGAAGAGGGGGTTTAGATCTGGTTGCCCTAAGTCAAAGATGCCTGCAGGGTCCCGAGTAGCTGGAATTACAGGCGCCCACCACCACATCCGGCTAATTTTAGTATTTTTAGTAGACGGAAATTTGCCATATTGGCCAGGCTGGCCTCAAACTCCTGACCTCGGGTGATCCACCTGCTTCGGGCTCCCAAAGTGCTGGGATTACAGGCACGAGCCATGGTGCTTAAAAGTACCCCCTTCCCACCCACGTGCCTTTGGCTGAGCCTGTTCCCAGTTTGTTCATTGTTACTTAGCACAGGAAATCTCCCGAAGGGCTCCCTCGAATGCTGGGGATGCCCCCTTCACATCCCAACACCTTCTTGGGACTCACGTTGCTCTCCTTGAACAGCACAAGCTCTAATCATGCTCTGAGAAACTGGATTTTTCTCAAATCCCCGTGCTGTCACTTGGCTGTCGTCTGCATCCTCAGATGCTCAGCTGGATGGCTGAGTGCCAATTCAATGACTCTGCAGCCTCGCAGGGGAAGGGTGTGGTACTCATCACGCACATTAAAGGCCTTGCACAGCTACTGCTCCTCATCTCTGGCCAGTCTGATTGTTGATTCAAGTCGTTCCAGGGGGAGTAGACTCCACCCATTCAGTGCCTTCCATCTTCAACCCAGCCTTATTCCTACCAATCAGGAGCAACGCCCCTAGGCTCACCTCTCCTTACATTCTTTGAGACTACAGATTTCTCATCAGGCATTGTTGCTCTTCTCTAATATAGCCTGCCTGTAGTATTTGCCAGAAATGTCACGTCTCCCCTGTGTGTGCCACCCTTTCCTATGCAGGATTTAAGCCATATCAAGTCAGTCTTTGCTTACTTTTTTTTTTTTTTGAGACAAGAGTTTTGCTCTTGTTGCCCAGGCTGGAGTGCAGTGGCACGATCTTGGCTCACTGCAATCTCCACCTCCCGGGTTCAAGCTACTCTCTCAGCCTCCGGAGTAGCTGAGATTACAGGCATGTGCCACCATGCCCAGCTAATTTTGTAGTTTTAGTAGAGACGGGGTTTCTCCATGTTGGTCAGGCCGGTCTTGAACTCCCGACTTTGAGTGATAGCCCACCTCGGCCTCGGAAGGTGCTGGGATTAGGCATGAGCCACCGCGCCCAGCTGCTTACTTTCTTACCTAGAAACTTCCCAGGTTATCTCATTTAATTCTCATTACAATCCTGCTATTTTTAAATGAGAAAACTAGTCTCAAGCCAGTAAACAATCTAGAGTCAGCAATTAGCTGGTAGGCATAACAGGTCCTCTGACTTTAAGGACAACTCTTTCTACTTTTTAAAACTTAACTGATGAAGTTAAAATAATTTTCCATGTTCAAATACAAAAAGCTGTATGTTAATTTCGCAACATAAAAGTTTCCCTTTTTGGCCGGGCGCGGTGGCTCACGCCTGTAATCCCAGCACTTTGGGAGGCCGAGGCGGGTGGATCACGAGGTCAAGAGATCAAAACCATGCTGGCCAACATGGTGGAACCCCATCCCTACTAAAAATACAAAAAAATTAGCCGGGCGTGGTGGCATGCGCCTGTCGTCCCAGCTACGCGGGAGGCTGAGATGGAAGAATCGCTTGAACCCAGGAGGCGGAGGTTGCAGTGAGCCGAGATTGCACCACTGCGCTCCAGCCTGGTGACTGAGCAAGACCCCGCCTCAAAAAAAAAAAGTTTCCCTTTTTGAGATGATAGTCTCGCTCTGTCGTTCAGGCTCACTGCAACCTCTCCCTTCCAGGTTCAAGCGATTCTCCTGCCTCAGCCTCCTCAGTAGCTGGGATTACAAGTGTGCACCACCACGTCTGAGTAATTTTTGTATCTTTAGTAGAGACAAGGTTTTACCACGTTGGTCAGGCCAGTCTCGAACTCCTGACCTGGTGATCTGCCCACCTCAGCATCCCAAAGTGCTGGGATTATGGGTGTGAGCCACTGTGCCTGGCTAATTTTTGGATTTTTAGTAGAGATGGGGTTTCCCCATGTTGGCCAGGTTACTCTACAACTCCTGACCTCAGGTGATCCGCCTGCCTGGGTCTCCCAAAGTACTGGGATTACAGGCGTAAGCCACCGCGCCCGGCCAAAGTTTCCTTTTCTAATAACACTTTCATGTTCAAAAGCTAGAGCACAGAAAAGTAAATAGCTGCTCTTACAGCTAGCCATTTGGACCAGCTGTTCTTGCAACTTAGTAATGACAAGCAGGAGCACTCCCTTGGAAGCAAAGAGGAAGTTGAAGAGAATCAGCAGATAACAATTCCTTATCACATCGCAGTGAAATACACTGCCATAGGCCCTGGTGTTATTTGCTGCCATTTCAGTAGTGCTGGGGCCTCCATAAGTGGCGCCTACATAGCCCGTCAGCCAACCAGCCCAACAAACCTCTCTAGGCTCACGTTTCCATTTTAACAAAACCCAAATCTAGTGAAGCCACCTCAGAAGAGAGGCTTAACTATCTCACCCACTGAGTAGAAGACACACCCAGAACTGTAGAATTACTTTTATTTTTAATATCCAGAATGTGTAATATAAGGGCCAGAGCCTCCTCCTGGACTCAATTTTATAAATTCTCGATTGGTTGGTGAGGCCAATAGGGATACTTTTCCTTGTCCAATTTGGTTTCTGGGAAAGCTTCGTTCAAGTCCTCAATGGTCATCTGTTCAAATGGAATTAAGTTCTTATACTTCTCCAACTGGAAAGAAGGGAAATGTGTTAGTTAAAGTAAACAGAGCTGGAAAGCAGAATATCCAAGGCGGGCTCCTGCCACCAGGTGAAAGATGTGTGGCCATAAAGAAACAGTATTATAGGCAATGGCTACCCATCCTCCTTACCTGTTTCTCATATTCTACAACCCTGGCCTTTGAGAGAGACACCCACTCAGCACAAGACTTCACCTTTAAGAAAAAAAGAGAAATTCAGTTCTGAAACCAGGCTGCCTTCTACCCCAGCGGCTGCTAAGGTAGGAGTCCTCCCGGGGCCCACTCCTGCTTTCCCACTGCTCTGTGGAGAATCTGTGGTTACCCTGACCACTCGGGGGCACTCACTCTGAGAGGCAGCCCGCAGCTTTTCCTAACACTCACAGAGAAGCCCACACAAGAAACCAGCTTAGGATGGCAGCACCGGGCTGCTTCCCCAAGTTCCTCACCTGTAAGACCTACAGAATATCTATTTTCAGGGCCCAGCCACTGAATGGTCAGCACAAGCCACCTGAGCACCTAGCCACACTTCTCTTTGATGAAGCCACTGAGTTCCAAAGTTTGGCCTTCAGCGCTTTCAAGCAAACAATTAGGTATTTGAATAGTACTTGGATAAATTTTCTAATTCCATCTCCTTGTTTTTCACAGCTTTGTTGAGGTATATCTGAAGTATGCTAAAATGCACATACTTAAAGAACACCATTTGCTAAGTTTTGATGTTTGTATCCACCTGTGAAACCAGCAGTCCCCTCTCAACCATCCCCAGGCAGCCACTGTAGATTAGCTACATTTTCTAGAGTTGTTTTTTTTTTTTTTTTACTTCAGTTTTCTGTAGAATTTAGAGTTTTATAAAGATGGAATCATATGCTGTATTCTTCTTTTTCTTGTTGGCTTCTTTTACTCAGCATAATTATTTTGAAATTCGTCCATGTTGCTGCATTTAATGACAAGCCATTTCTTTTCATGGCTGTTAACTCTTTTTCCATTTAACTCACTCCACCTTAACCTAGCTATAATACAGAGCTGCCAGGATCAAGAGAATTTCAGAATAAGCAAGAGCCTCAACTACTTACATCTTCTTTTTCTTCAGCATCCACCAGGGCAGTATATGTATCCTCTGGTATAGGAACCTTCAGGGCATTGAACTATAAACACAAGGACAGTGAGTCATTGCCAACACGCCCAGGAGCCCAAAGGGCTGGAAGCTACTAATCCTTACAGACCATGTCGAAAGACATACTGTGTCCCAAGCGGATACCAGCATGCATCTCAAGTATTGCAGTGGAAAGAATATTAGGCTGGGAACAGTCAAGGGTCTCTTAAGCCCTATCACAAACTAGGAACCCTAGACAATTCTTTATTACAATGAGCTTCATTTTCTTCATCTGAAAAGGACAGCTGGAATTGATGACCAAAATAAATGACCTCTTAGCACCTTGAATTGTAAAAAAAGTTCTGATTTCTCTTCTGCATGATATCCTAGAGGGCTGACTGGTGGAAGCAGTGCTGCATAATGGCTGGTCTCCTTAGAAGACTGCCTAGTGTTATGGCTCCAGCACTTAACACTGGCTGGCACAGAGCAGGCCCACCATAAGCATCTTTGAATGAATAAGCAAATGAACTCTGGATATTAAGACTTGTATAAATATCAGAGGATAGGTGGATGACAAATTATAGCTATAAGGGACAGTTAAAAAGCAGAGCAGAGGCTGGGCATGGTGGCTCATACCTGTACTACCAGCACTTTAGAAGGCCAAGGAGGGTTGATTGCCTGAGCTCAGGAGTTCAAGACCAGTCTGGGCAACATGGCAAAACCCTATCTCCACCAAAAATACAAAAAATTAGCCGGGCATGGTGGCGCTGTGGTCCTAGTTACTTGGAAGGCTAAGGTGGGAGAATGCCTTGAGCCCGGGAGAAAGAGGTTGCCGTGAGCCGAGATGGCCCCACTACCACAAATCTCAATCACACACTGAAACACAAACAAAAAAAAAAAAAAAAAAAAAAAAGCAGAGAGGTGGATCACCTGAGCCCAGGAGTTTGAGACCAGCCTGGGCAACATGGCAAAATCCTGTCTCTACCAAAAAAGAAAAAACTACGAAAATTGGCCAGGTGTGGTGGCGGCACGCACCTGTAGTCCCAGCTACTCAGGAGGCTAAGGTAAAAGGATGGCTTGAGCTTGGGAGGCAGAGGCTGCAGTGAGCCAAGATTGCACCACTGCACTCCAGCCTAGGCAACACAGCCAGACCCTGTCTCAAAAAAACAAACAGGAGACTGAGCACGGTGGCTCACGCCTGTGATCCCAGCACTTTGGGAGGCTGAGACGGGCAATCACTTGAGGTTAAGAGTTTGAGACCAGCCTGGCCAACATGATGAAACCCGGTCTCTACTAAAAATACAAAAAATTAGCTGGGTGTGGTGGTATATACCTTTAGTTCCAGCTACTCAGGAGGCTGAGGCAGGAGAATCGCTTGAACTTGGGAGGCAGAGGTTGCAGTAAGCTCAGATCACGCCACTGCACTCCAGCCTGGGCAACAGAGCAAGACTCCATCTCCCAAAAAAAAAAAAAAAAGAAAGAAAGAAAAGAAAAAGGACAGGAAAGAGTGGAAGAAACATTAGTTTGTTCCAAAGGGAGACAGGTAGGAAGCTAAAAGGAACCCAAGAGGTGGGCAAACATTTAACTTGAAAGCCCTCTGGAGCATGGTGGCACATGCCTGTAGTCCCAGCTACTCGGAGGGCTGAGACGGGAGGATCGCTTGAGCCCAGGAGTTCTGGGCTTAGTGCATTATATCATTCGGGTGTCTGCACTAAGTTCGGCATCAATATGGTGACTTCCTGGGAGCAGGGGACCACCAGGTTGCCTAAGGAGGGTGTGAACCAGCCCAGGTCAGAAACAGAGCAGGTCAAAACTCCTGTTCTAATCAGAAAGCCCTCTGGCTCCCGGATTAAGGCTATACTGTACTGCTGAATGGACAGAGCCTAAATCCCTGCGCCTATTTACAGTTAAATCTACCACAAGGCCTTTGGCCATACCCATCTTTCCTATGCTTCCTTAGGGGTCTGACTGTCATGCTGCGTACGTAATTATTCACATTCCTGCTCCCTTCCCCAACAGGCATATTACAAGCTCAGTGCTTTAGAGGTCTGAAGTCTCACCTTCTTTTCAAAGTCATCCACCAAGCCTGCCTTGGCCACATTAGCCTTGTAGTAAGCCCAGTCAATAGATGGTGGATTCTCAGGTAAAGCAGCCAACCTGCTCACAAGGAAAGGCAAAGTTAAGATTGTTCATAGGCAGTAGAAAATTCACTATTTCCCATCCCTTCTTCCTATGGCCTGGAGAGTCACCACACTTTCATCTCCTAGGATCATCTTGAAAATGCAAGGATTGGCCAGGCGTAGTGGCTGACGCCTGTAATCCCGGCCCTTTGGGAGGCTGAGGCAGGCGGATCACCTGAAGTCAGGAGTTTGAGACCACTCTGACCAACATGGAGAAACCCACGAAAACCCCATCTCCACTAAAAATACAAAAAATCAGCCGGGCATGGTGGCCCATGCCTGTAATCCCAGCTACTCTGGAGGCTGAGGCAGGAGAATCACTTGAACCTAGGAAGCAGAGGTTGTGGTGAGCTAAGATTACACCATTGCACTCCAGCCTGGGCAACAAGAGTGAAACTCTGTCCCAAAAGAAAAAAAAAAAAAAGCAGGAATTTCTTTAAATGTTGTCAGAAGTGCATCAAGAATTCATTTGTAATTCCTTAATACTGTTTTCTACTTTTTTTTTTTGAGACGGAGTCTTGCTCTGTCACCAGGCTGGAGTGCAGTAGGGCAATCTCGGCTCACTGCAACCTCCGCCTCAGCCTCCCGAGTAGCTGGGACCACAGGTGCATGCCACCATGCCCGGCTAATTTTTTTGTATTTTTAGTAGAGTCAGGGTTTCACCATGTTGGCCAGGATGGTCTCGATCTCTTGACCTCATGATCTGCCCGCCTCGGCCTCACAAAGTGCTGGGATTACAGGCATGAACCACCGCGCCCAGCCAGTACTGTTTTCTTTCTAGATCCAGTGGCAAGTATGGGGTTCCCTCTCAGAAACATACTGACCTGGCGGTGAAGATCTCATTCCAGGATTTCAGGGAATTAGCAATGGTTTTTTGGTTTTGGGGTATGATCTCCCAAAAAGCTATCCAGTCAATGGTTTTTAGAGCAAGTTTTCGCCCAGCCATCTTGGGATCCTGAAAAATAAGTCAGATCAAAACAAGGCTTTTTTATGAGGCGAATTTTCAGCTGGAAAAAATAATAAGTAACAAAATAAGAGTTCTTAGAGAGAATCCTTTAAATCTTAGAAACATCCAAGCCTTCACAATAATCACTTGAACCCGGGAGGCGGAGGTTGCAGTGAGCCGAGATCACGCCACTGCACTCCAGCCTGGCAAGAGTGAGACTCCATCTCAAAAAATTAAACAAACAAATAAAAGGCCAGGTGAGGTGGCTCATGCCTGTAATCCTAGCACTTTGGCAGACCCAGTAGGGTGGATCACCTGGGGTCAGGAGTTCGAGACCAGCCTGAGCAATATGGAGAAACTGCCATGTCTACCAAAAATACAAAATTAGCCGGGTGTGGTGGCGCGTGCCTGTAATCCCAGGTACTCGGGAGGTTGAGGCAGGAGAATCGTTTGAACCTGGGAGGCGGAGGTTGCGGTGAGCGGAGATCGCGCCAATTGCACTCCAGCCTGGGCAACATGAGCGAAACTCCGTCTGAAAAAAAAAAATCTATTGCTTAATCCCCAGCACCTCATGCCCATAGGAGGTGCTCAATAAATCTTTCCTGAATGAGTAATTGAACCCTGCATTTGAGGAGCCCTGAACGCTCTACCCGTTCGCATCCTGAAAGCCGCCGGAGGGAGGGGAAGGGCGCAGCCCCGCAGCTCGCTGAGCCTCCCTTGGCAAGTTAACACCTTCTGCGTAACGTTTCCCCAGTCCCCCCACAAGACTATTGAAGTCTGCCGCGCTGGGAGCGGGCTGCACGAGACACGACTTAGGGCAAAGCCTACATCAGCGGCGCCCAGGACACAGCCGGGCCCCGGTGACCCCGCGCCCGGGATGGGTGAGGAAGGGATAGCGAGGAGTGGCGCGGCAGCTACACAAAGGGCACTCTGCCAGCAGGGCAACCCGAGGGCCCGGCGTCTCTGACGGGGTATGTATGACAAGGGTCAGTGTAAGGTTTGGAGGGGGCAGAGCAAAGGAAAACTCCAGGGACAGGAGACAACGCCCGGAGCCTCGCTCACCTTCACCGACCCCGGCGGCCTACCATCCACAGCAGCAAGTAACGGAAGTAAGTCACCGGAAGGTCTTCCCTCAGCCAACCCCAAAGCCAAGGGGGTGGGCCTTGTTTCGCAGATCAGCCAATAGAAATGAGAGCTGGTTTCGGGAGTCTCGCCCCAGGGGCGGGCATAGCGCCTCCGCCGCGCGGGTCCCCGGGCGCTGGTTGGGGGCGCTCCCGTCCCTCTCCCCCCTGCCCCACCCCCGCCGATGGGCCGGCCCGGCTCTCCCTGCCGAGAAATGGGCCGGCCCGGCTGCGCGCGGGCAGCGGCGACGGCGGCGGCGGCAGCCCAAGATGGCGGAGCTGCAGCTGGACCCGGCGATGGCGGGGCTGGGAGGGGGCGGCGGGAGCGGGGTGGGCGACGGAGGCGGCTCAGTCCGCGGGCCTCCCAGCCCACGCCCGGCTGGCCCCACGCCCCGCGGGCACGGCCGCTTGGCAGCTGCTGTCGCGCAGCCACTGGAGCCCGGTCCCGGACCCCCAGAGCGGGCAGGGGGCGGCGGCGCGGCCCGCTGGGTCAGGCTGAACGTGGGAGGCACCTACTTCGTGACCACCAGACAGACCTTAGGCCGGGAGCCCAAGTCTTTCCTCTGCCGCCTCTGCTGCCAGGAGGACCCGGAGCTGGACTCAGACAAGGTGTGCCCCGCCCTCGGGCGCGCCCCCGGGCCTTCGGAGCCCATCATTCCTCCCAGATCCGTCCCCAGAGGCCTGAGACAAGCTCCTCACAGGCAGCCCCCTCAGGCCTGGACCCCATCCTCCCCCTGCCTCCCACGCTACGCGCAGGGGCCTCAGAGGGACCTCCCTCTTCCCATTCTCAGGCACACTCCGGCTTTCTCCCTGACCCCGCCCTTCGTTCTCTGAGACTCCTTCCCACACTGCGCCCACCCGCACCCACGAGAACGCACTCCACACCCCTTCTCCATATTCTCTGCCCCTGACATCCCGCTGAGATCTGCATGAGTTTTCCCTGGCTCCTCTTCCCCCCACTGCCGGTGCCAGATGCATCCAGAACTGGGTCAGGGTGAGCTCAGGCATCCTTGTAGCTTTCTCAGACTGCCTCTCGGACCCCTCTGCCAAGTTGGGCTTCGACAGCTGCAGGAAGTGCTTCTTGTGATATCACACTGCTTTCCTATAGTCCTGGTCGCAGAACTTTTATCTGGGAACAGTCACTGGTTTAGGTCCATATTTAGATCAGATGCGTTTTTTGGAAAGAGGTTACTGTTTGCCGCTGCAAATCTAGGCTAACCGGCTAAGACAGAAGGAAAATGAAAATCTCAGAGTGGTGGTGGGCAGGATGCATGGCTGCTAACCAAAGAGTTGAGAGATGGCAAGACACTTAAACCATTTCCAGTTTGAACTGTGTCAATTTCTTTTTAACTTTACGTGTTCACCTTGAAGTTCTCAACTTAAAGGCACTGTCCGTATGTCCCACCATCTTATAGCCCATATAGCACTCAGCTGGTCACCCCTCGAAACCGAGCTGGGGTTGCATAAACATTCGTTGTTTTCGTTTATTCCTCTCCCATCTCTCCTCTAAGAAATCTCGGATTGATGGAAACCTATCCTGCCCTAACTTTAAAAGATTTCAAAACCCTTGCTGATAAAGGAATTATTTTTATCTACCCTATATCCTCCTTGTGGTAATAGAAGCAGTTTCTTCTTGTTCCTTTTACTGTAAAGATGAGTAGGATTAAAGCTGCTCAGAGCCAAGTCCTGGCAGTACCAAGCTTCCTCTGGGCACGGAGCTGGGGTGTGTGAGATTACAGCTGGCAGTGCAAACTCCCACTGATGTTGGCCTTGAGCTCAGGAGCATTGCCAGCTACACAGAGGTTTTCTTAGAATTAGGAATGCCGTTCAGAGGCAGTGGAGAAGTCAGAATGTCCATCTCAAGCAAAAACTTCAATTACACAGCTATGACATTTTCCCCCTTTCTTAATAACAGACAGCCTACAGAACAATATTTGTCATTGTAATTATTGTCCAGGCAAAGATTTCGAATTCCAGCCAATAAGTAAACACCTAAATGAGTATGACTGTGTGTCTGTAACACCTTACCTAAGATAATGTTCACGTTCAAGATATATAAAGCTGGCTTTCTTACCGATAGTTTGTGATAAGCAAATGTGTAGCAAAACTTGCCATCACTAAAATTTTTTTAGCTGATGGAATGAATTGTTGTCTTGGGGCACCGACAAAGATGGTGAAACCCTGTCCTGCCTTTGTTTAAAATACTCCTCAAAGCTCTACAATGATACCCTTGTGTTTGGTTGGCAGGATGAGACGGGGGCGTATCTGATTGACAGGGACCCCACCTACTTTGGTCCTATCCTAAACTACCTCCGCCATGGGAAACTCATCATTACTAAGGAGTTGGCAGAAGAAGGTAAGAGGACTGTTTGCATTGGGGTTTTCAAAATTCAAGTTGAATCTTTAACGTTGTTTTACTGATTTAAATTTCATTTGAGAGTTTCATCAAGCTCACGTGCAGGTATATTTTCGGGTTTATGAAACTGCACAGGAAGCTTCCAGTTACCAGGCGTATCTGAGGGAGTCATGTTTAAGGAAGCCTCCTTAGGCTCTGTTCAGCTTCTTGGTGAGAAGGAAGATAGGTAGCTCAGCTTTGCTGATAACTTCAGGAGTTCTTTCCAAATCTCCAGAATTGTCACGATCCTCTTTTTTACATTTATTTGTTTGCTAGCAGTCAGTGTCTGTAGTCTGAAGAACCAAGACATCTCTGACATTCAGTTATTTATAGTTTCAATTTTGGTTTGAACTCGCAGTTGTACAAAAATAATAAAGGCTTGGCCTCATTTCTTTTAAGACTCTGGCCTCATGCTTCCCTGTAAATGTTTGCAGCTGACCTAATTCATTCTCTAGTTCATTGTCAGGTGTGTCATCAGTTGCCTCATCTTTTGGTTTGTAGGGCATTGGGACTGTAAGTGGGTCTAGTCCACTTTACAAGGCTTGGCATGGTCCCACTGAAGGCATTCAGTTGTAAAGGGGACTGTCCCTAAATCCAGGGCACCCTGATCTGGGAGCTTTGGCTCTGAATAAGAAAGCTTGTAATGGCTGTACTAGTTAATGAAGTGACTGCAAAACAACTCTTTTTCAGCCAGTAAAAAGAGGAATTGCCCTCCCTCTTTTTTTAAATGTCTGTTTTTAAACAATATTTCAAATGCATACAAAAGTAATGGGAATAGTACAGTGAATTCCGTGCATCCACTATCCAGCTTCAACAAGTACCAACTCATGAGCAATCTTCTTTCTTTTTTAAAAAAAATTTTCAATTTTTGGGGTATATAAGAGGTATATATATTTACGGAGTATGTGAGATTTTTCTTTTCTTTTTGAGATGAACTCTCCCTCTGTTGCCTAGGCTGGAGTGCACTGGCATGATCTCAGCTCACTGCAACCTCCGCCTCCAGGTTCAAGCAATTCTCCTGCCTCAGCCCCCCAAGTAGCTGGGACTACAGGCATGCACTACCATGCCTGGCTAATTTTTTGTATTTTTAATAGAGACAGGGTTTCACCATGTTGGCCAGGCTGTTCTCCAAGTCCTGACCTCAGGTGATCCACCCACCTCGGTCTACCAGAGTGCTGGGATTACAGGCCTGAGCCTCCATGCCCGACCTGAGATGTTTTGATACAAGCATGCTGTGTGAAATAAGCACATCATGGAAAATGAGGTATCCATCCCCGCAAGCATCTATCCTTCGTATCACAAACAATTCAGTTACCCTCTTTTAGTTAAGTATCTTTTCTAATGCCTTTAATTAAAAAACTGTAGTTTGAAGTAATTTAAAACTTAGAGAAAAGAGTAAGAATAACACAGAGAACTCCCTTTATCCCAGATGAACCAATTTTCAATGTTATTTTTGTCATATTTGGGGTTTGGGGAGATTTTTTTTGTTTTTTTAAGAGAGTCTCGCTGTCTTGCCCAAGCTGATATCAAACTTCTGGCCTCACGTGATCCTCCTGCCTCAGCTTCCTGAGTAGCTGGGATTACAGGTGAGAGCCATCACACCCAGCTTTTTTTTTTTTCTACTCATATTTGCATTGTCCTTTATCCTCTCTTTTCCCCTCTTCATCTCCCATCCTCTTGTTTCTCCCACCACAATTCTTTTTTTTTTAAAGATGGGGTTTCACCATGTTGGCCAGGCTGGTCTCCAACTCCTGACCTCAGGTGAACCACCCACCTCGGCCTCCCAAAGTGCTAGGATTACAGGCGTGAGCCACCACGCCTGGCCCACAATTCTTATTTCTAAACCATTTAAGAATAAATTGCAGATTTCACCCCTTAGTATTTGTATGATTTCCCAAGAACAAGGATATTCTCTTATGTAACCACAGACAGTACAGTTATCAAACTCAGGAAATTTATTATTGATACTTTTATATACAGCTTATATTGCAGTTTTGTTAGTTGTCCTAATAATGGCCTTTATAGCAAATTTGTTCCTGTGAGATCACACATCTCATAGTTGTCCTAAGGCCTTTGAATTCATTTAGCATGGGAGTCTTTCAGTGATTGCCTTTTATGTTGTTTGTTTGTTTGTTTATTTATTAGAGACAGGGTTTCACCATGTTGGCCAGGCCGGTATTAAACTTCTGACCTCGTGATCCACCCGCCTCGGCCTCTCAAAGTGCTGGGATTACAGGTGTGCGCCACCGCACCCAGCTTGTGTGGTTTAAATAATTAGCATCTTGTTAATTTTGGCCCACATAAATTTGTACACGCACCTCCACCCCCACCACGCCAGTTTTCTTGAGGGCAAATTGGGCATAAATATCAAGTTCAGGAGGTGTCCAACATGGCTAGCTCCAGGAACTAAGTGACATATGGGAAAGGTGTCCTGCAGCTAATGGGCAGGTGCCAGGTAGAGGAAGGAGGGTTGAAATGGAGTGAGCAGAGCATACCCTGTTGTTTGACTAATTTATGTTGGAGAAAAGGTCATGGGCATACCGAAAATAGCAAAGAGATTTCCTAGGCAGGGGAGAGATTAGATTTGCATTTAAATAATGCTGTTTTTAGGCCAGGAGCTGTGGCTCATGCCTGTATCCCAGCACTTCGGCAGGCCAAGATGGGCAGATCACCTGAGGTCAAGAGTTTGAGACCAGCCTGGCCAACATGATGAAACCCCATCTCTACTAAAAATAAAAAAAAATTAGCTGGTGGCGGGCGCCTGTACTCCCAGCTACTCGGGAGGCTGAGGCAGGAGAATCGCTTGAACCCAGGAGGTGGACTCTGGTGAGCCGAGATCACACCATTGCACTCCAGCCTGAGCAACAAGAGTGAAACTCCATCTGGGGGGGAAAAAATACAAAAATTAGCCTGACGTGGTGGCCCGCACCTGTGGTCCCACTTACTCGGGAGTCTGAGGCAGGAGAATCGTTTGAACCCAGGAGGCGGAGGTTGCAGTGAGCCGAATCCCACCACTGCACTCCAGCCTGGGTGACAGAGTGAGACTCTGTCTCAAAAAATAAGTAAGTAAATAAATAAATAAATAAAGCAGTTTTTAGCCAGCATGTAACCTTCAGCCTCTCCTTGGTGTTTTCCTGGCAAACTCACACACCTGTCTGACTGCGGTTTGGTCCTTGTTTCAGGTGTGCTGGAAGAAGCGGAGTTTTACAACATCGCGTCCCTTGTGCGGCTGGTTAAGGAAAGGATACGGGACAATGAGAACAGAACTTCACAAGTAATGTGTTTGGAACTGTTAAGTGGGGGATGTCTCAAGTGGCCCTCTGTCGGTTGTCTGTGATTTGAAAAGGATGCCTTTCCCCTTAGAGCTGGAGGTCTGTGTGGAGCACTGTCTGTTCACAATGCAGGGAATGCACACTCAGCTAAACTGCACAGGAGAAAACAGGAAAGAAGAAACAACAAAGATAACAGAATAGGCCTGTGTCCCAGTAGAATGAGAAGATTGTGGCTGCTCACCAGATGGCAGGAGGAGGCGCCCAACTCACCTAAGGTCCACAGCCTATTCTCTCTGCCCGAGTATGTCTCCCTCCTAAAGACTGTAGAGGTCTTGGTTCTACCTGTTGGCCACTCTCTATGGAGACAAGCCTTTAGCACATGATCGAGTCACATACAGCTCCTACTTTGCAGGCTCAAGTGATTCTCCCACCACAGCCTCCTGAGTAGCTGGGACTACAGGTGTAAGCCACCATGCCTGGCTGATTTTTTGTGTTTTTGGTAAAGAGGAAGTTTCGCTTTGTTGACAGACTGGTCTCAAACTCCTGGACTCAAGCAATCTACCCACCTTGTCCTCCCAAGGTACTGGGATTACAGGTGTGAGCTGCGCCTGGCCTTGATTTTTATATTAACTCACATAGAGTAACAAGAGTGAAAGGGAATTTGCCCACCTAGTTAGAGGAAAGGTGTTAGGGCATACCTATTTTACATTTTGCCATTCATCATGTGTTTGAGTGGCCATAATAGCTTCTATTAGGCTCTTGGGATTCTGTAAGTAATTGAAAGTCCTTGCCCTTAAGAAGCTTAAAGTCCAGGCAGAAAAACAGACCCTCTCTTTCATGCATTTAAATTCAGTTTTAAGAAACTGCAATTTTGGAATTAAGAGATCTTGGGAAAATTAAAAAAAAAAAAAAAAAGAAACTGCAGCTACAGAGTTAACAGTAAGAGAGGGCAGAGTCTTGCTCCACCATGACTACCTGTCTTGTAGCATAATTGCCTCTTACCCTATCAGATACTGGTGGTAGATGCTTTAGGTGAAATCTAATCTATTGCAGCACAGAATTTTCCTGCCATTAAGAAGGCATTAAGTTTCTTTAATTTTTTTTTTTCTTTTCTTTTTTTTTTTTTTGAGACGAAGTCTCGCTCTGTCACCTGGGCTGGAGTGCGTAGAGGTGGAGTTGTGCCGTGTTGGCCAGTCTGGTCTTAAACTCCTTGAAGTCAAGTGATCCACCCACCTGGGCCTCCCAAAGTGCTGGGATGATAGGCGTGAGCCACCATGCCTGGCATAAGTTTCTTTTTAAAAGTAAAAAATAATGCCTGTTCTGTTTGTATCAGACTTCATGTTTCAAAGTTTTCTGGCTCTAGGCCAGGTGCGCTGGCTCACACCTGTAATCCCAGCACTCTGAGAGGCTGAGGCGAGTGAATCACTTGAGGTCAGAAATTCAAGACCAGCCAGCCAACATGGTGAAACCCCGTCTCTACCAAAAATTGGCCGGGTGTGGTAGCAGACGCCTGTAATCCCAGCTACTCTGGAGGCTGAAGCAGGAGAACCACTTGAACCAAGATAGCGGAGGTTGCAGTGAACTGAGATGGCACTACTATACTCCAGCCTGGGCAACAGAGTGAGACTCC
This sequence comes from Cacajao melanocephalus, assembly GCA_963573385.1. Lineage (NCBI taxonomy): Eukaryota > Metazoa > Chordata > Mammalia > Primates > Pitheciidae > Cacajao > Cacajao melanocephalus. The sequence continues at coordinate 21,028 of CAUYLG010021116.1, read as the reverse complement.
ATCTCAAAAAAAAAAAAAAAAAAGTTTTCTGGCTCTAAATGGAATATCTGGATGAGTAACTGACACTAATGATGAAAAATTAACTCTCTTATCTACTTTCTCCAGCACTTTGCAAAGGTGAAGAGAAGGGCTTATTCATTTAGTTTTCTTCTATCTGGCTTACAGCTGAAAGCCTCCTTTTTGATGTTCAAAGGTGGCTTTGTAGTTGGTTTGCAGATTATTACTTGAAATGTGATCCACTGTCACCAGTCTCTTTGGTATCTTACATTTATGTGGTATCTTTTACTATTTTAGATATTTAATAGTTTAGACATTTTGGTAATCTAGCCTTATCTTCAATTTTCCACATTCTAAAAAATGACTGCTTACTGTAAATTTTGATGGTACCATGAATTTTGTAATTTGAAATGATTCAAATCGTGGTACCTGCACATTCTCCCTTCTTCGTCATCAGCTAATTCCTAGAGAGCATTATAAGATTTCTGTTTGATGACCACAATTAAATTAATTCGTCTTCTAGATTCTGAAGTCTTGTGGATTCATACCCCTTTGGAAGCTTTTTTGTTCTAGGAACGTCAAGACCTTTTTGATCTTAGCTGATCTTTCCATCTGTCCTGTTTATGTAGTGAACCCGAAAATGAATTTGATGTTGTTCAAAGACACCCTCTTTTGCACTTGTCATACATGGCTGTAAGATGAAGTTGGCCGTGTGTGGATTTTTGTTTTGTTTCGTTTTTTTATTTTATTTTGTGTGTATGGATTTTCAAACACGTTATCTCCTTGAACGTACCTGTAGCCCTTCACACATGCAGCATTCAAGCCAAGCCCAAGATGTGGGCCTCGACCACACCTTTGTTCTCAGCTCTTAGTGGCTGCCACCTAACTACTTTCCTATTTCTTTTTCCTTTTTTTTTTTTTTGAGACGGAGTCTCGCTGTGTTGCCCAGGCTGGAATACAGTGGTGCAATCTCAGCTCACTGCAGCCTCTGCCTCCTGGGTTCAAGCAGTTCTCCTGCCTCAGCCTCTTGAGTAGCTGGGATTACAGGCTTGCACCACCATGCCCGGCTAATTTTTGTCTTTTTACTAGGGACAGGATTTCCCTGTGTTGGCCAGGCTGGTCTCGAACTCCTGACCTCAGGTGATCCACCCGCCTCAGCCTCCCGAAGTGCTGGGATTACAGGCATGAACCACCATACCCGGCCTTCTATTTCTTATAATAGTATTTTTTGCAGGTGATTGCTCTTGGTGCATTTGAGAACACCAGTGGTTTACTTTGGAAGAGAGAAAAAAAGAGGCAGTATAATGGCATCTTAAATAACTGGGACTTTGACAGCTGTGGCCAACATCACAGATCTCTTGTGATACTCTACATTTTGTACTATGAAACAATTGGGCTGGGCGCAGTGGCTCACGCCTGTAATCCCAGCACTTTGGGAGGCTGAGGCAGGCAGATCACCTGAGGTCAAGAGTTCAAGACCAGCTTGACTAATGTGGTGAAAGCCCGTCTCTACCAAAAATACAAAAATTAGCCGGGTGTGGTGGTGGGCGCCTGTAATCCCAGCTACTCGGGAGGCTGAGGCAGGAGAATCTGTTGAACCCAGGAGGCAGAGATTGCAGTGAGCCGAGATCACACTGTTGCACTCCAGCCTGGGTGACAAAGCAAGACTCCATCTCAAAAATACTACTACTAATAATACTAATATTACCTTATTTTTGACCTGGGGAAATGGATTAAATCTAAGTTTGTTTGCATAGTTGCTCAATCATTCATCCCTCTGAAGTTCAGAATTATTTTACCTTTTTTTTCTTTCTTTCCTTGGATAAGTTGTATTGAAAAGCCACAGTATCCTGGCTTGTGGTCATTTAAAAAGAAAAACATTTTTTAAAGAGGGGGGGAAAAAAAGAAACGCCACAGTACTATTTGTAAAAGGGGATAGTGGGTGGCTGCCAAGAAAAGCTTTCCAAGCCAACTCCTTTTCAGTGTTGATTCATTTGAAGAGCCTCCTCGGGGCACCTGCAAACTGTGGTGCCCTCGATGTTCTCAGTCTGTGCCTGGTCGTTGCAGGGCCCCGTGAAACATGTGTACAGAGTCCTGCAGTGTCAAGAAGAAGAGCTCACACAGATGGTCTCCACGATGTCCGACGGGTGGAAATTCGAACAGGTACATCTCTTACAGAGCAGCCACCCTAGACCCCATTCAGGGGGTCTGCAGCTCTTCGAACAATCACTGTGGACGACCAGTTAATAACCATGGGAGATGGGTAGGTCCAGGTGGGATTCTTTTCCAAAACATAGGCAAAGAGCCATTCGGTGGGCACTGCTGGTCAGTGGTACATGAGGAGTTGAGGACCAGAATCGGTGGGCACTGCTGGTCAGTGTACATGAGGAGTTGGGGAACAGATTCAGTGAGCACTGCTGCTCAGTGGTACATGAGAGTTGGGGGAACAGAGATTCAGTGGGCACTGCTGCTCCGTGGCACATGAGGAGTAGGGAATAGAGATTCGGTGGGCACTGCTGCTCCATGGTACCTGAGGAGTAGGGAACAGAGATTCGGTGGGCACTGCTGCTCCGTGGCACATGAGTAGGGAACAGAGATTTGGTGGGCACTGCTGCTCCGTAGCACACGAGGAGTTGCGGGAACAGATGAGCATCATGTCTTAGCTTCACACCCAGACTTTGCAGGGGAGTCAGCGAGCACTTGAGGCTTCAAAGTGCCTCCCTTTGGTTTTGTGTTCCCTCACAGGGATTCTAGAATGAGTCCCTAAAAAGGAGACTGGGATTCGACAATAAGCCTTCCATTTCTTTTCCCAGGATCAGAACTTTTTGATTCTGAATGTCTGTGTAATCCATCACGAAGGGCTTGGTGAACAGCTGTGCTAGGAAGGGATCACGCGCCGTGGGAAGTGTGGTGCTGCCGTTTCCCCCACTTCTCCCCACATCGAGCTTACGATTAAGCTATCAAAACAAAGCTGACAGTAGGCGCTTCACTGTTTTCCTCCATTAGATGGCAGACTTGTTCAGTTGTCTTGTTGCCTTCAAAACACAGGAAGGCCAGAGCAAATAGAGTAAATATGATTTTATATGGATTATGCCTACTTTTGTGTAGAGTTTTAAAAGGTCAACAGCTGTCTCACCAGATGCTTACCTTCTAAAAGAAAACTCACACTTTGCATTAGTGGTATTATCTTACAGATCAAGTGCAAAGCTGTCTCTGTGTTCAGAGCCAGTGCTGATTATTCCTCACATTTAGCTTCCACCACGGAATCCACTCTGCCTGTGCTGTCAGCTTGGTTCTTACTGGGCGTGGGTTGTAAAACGTTGCCAATAGTTTAATGCCCTCCACTGCAGAAGTATTTTTTCTGATATGAGGTCTTAAGCAAATGATTTTTTTTTAATTTTTCTTTGTGAAACTAATGAATAATTTCTTGTTACATTTCTCATCTTATTACTGTCCTGTGGGAGGACGGAGGGAGTTCTCATTGCCTCCCTTCTGGATGAGGAAGTTAGTTTCAGTCAGGCAGAAGTGCCCCAAGCCCTATCCTACCGCAGTCAGCCATGCCGCCCACATGAGGCCTCACCTGCTCACTGGGATGCCCTCACTCTCTGCCTGAGCTGCTCCCCTGCGTGTATATTTCCCCTTTAGCATTAAATACTGGATTTCATTCTCCAAAAAGGTTAAAAGTACCACGCGGTGGCTCACACCTGTAATCTCAGCACTTTGGGAGGCCATGGTGGGAGGATTGCTTGAGTCCTGGAGTTCGGAGACCAGCCCGAGCAACTTAGTGAGACCCTCACCTTCTTTATGAAAAATAAAATAATTAGCCCGGCATGGTGGCACATATCTGTAGTCCCAGCTACTCAGGAGGCTGAGGTGGGAGGATCACTTGAGCCCAGGAGGTGGAGGCTGCAGTGTGCTGTGATTGCACCATTGCACTCCAGTTTGGGTGAAAGAGCAAGACCCCGTCTGGAAAAAAAAAAGTACCAGCACCATATGACTTCCAATAGCTGATCCGTGATTCAGTTGGTGCTTTCCAGAGCCTTCTGAGTACCAGTCTCCTGTCTACGGCTTCTGCTGAAAGAGGAGCCAGCTCTGTGTGTGACTGAAGCATGTGTCCGTTTTGTTCACAGATGCGTTGTCTCTCCCTTTGGTGTGATGGAGGGAGTGTGGGTGTGTTAATCCGGCCGCTGCCTGTGGGGGCCTTCAGAGCTTAAGTGAAGGGACAGTGCTGGAGCTCATACTTTTCCTCCGGGGAAGCCTCACTGAGGATGCCCTGATGAAGAACAGGCCCATTTATTCCCTGGGGCTTTGGTGGTCCCAGAGAATTCTTTTATCGTTTAAGAAGTAAAACAAAAGTTCGGTCAGAGGAGGGGTGATTTGTGTAGCACTTTTGTATGTTAAGATCGCTGTGTACATGTTTACTATATTCTTGGCTCATCAGCTCATCAGCATTGGATCTTCCTATAACTATGGCAATGAGGATCAGGCAGAATTCCTCTGTGTTGTCTCCAGAGAACTAAATAATTCTACCAATGGCATCGTCATAGAGCCGAGCGAAAAGGCAAAGGTAAGGAACCCCTCCCCGGGCAGCCGCCTCTGGCTTGCTTGTTCGCGGCCCCTCTGTGGCCTTTTCCTGAACCCTTGCTCCTCACTTCTTCCCTGGCCTTCTAGAGCCAGCGTGGCATTTTCCCCTCGTTTTGTTGTTTTTGACTGTTGTAATTTAAATTGGGATTTATGGAGCACTGACGGGTTTTTAGTTAGGAAATAGGAACCTAAAAAGGATAGGCTTTCTCCATCCTCTGCGAAATCAATGAAAAGAAAAGCTGGTTGCCACTAATGACTACAGGGTAGGAATTCTGAATGCAGACTTGGAAAGTATTTTGCCTTTATTCTTTAAAACTGTTTTTTCACTGCCTCAGGAGAAAAAAGGGTGTTTTCTTACCTTTGTGACCTTACCTTCCTTAAGTTCCTGGAAAATTGTTTGACACAGTTTATTTGCCCTCCACCGTGTACCCCCCTCACCCCCCTACACACACACGCAGCTTCTAAATGGCAGATACCAGGTAAACTGGAACCACTCCCTTTAGGCTGGCAAAGCTTTGGTCCCACAGCACATAAGCTTCAGACCCAGCTGTGTCCAGCGAGAGTGTTTCGACCGAAGCACTGCGGGTGAGGCTGAGGCTGCGCTCCTGCCTGCTTCCTGGGATGACAGGACCGTCATGCCGCTCACCAGGTCCAGTGGAAAGCAGCCCCCGACATCTCTCTCTTTCCCTCAGCTGTCTCAGCCTCTCCCCCGTCTCCAACTTTCAGATTCTGCAGGAGAGAGGATCACGGATGTAAACTAAGACCCCGAAACTCCAGACCTTCAGGAGAGCAGTCAGCAGAGCCCTTCTGTGAAGTGAGACCTCGCTCTTGTCCAGTGACCAAGCCACTGCAAAGCACAGCTGAGCCTGGCCCCCCGTGAAGAAGTGTTCTGGTCAAAACTAAAGGAACTCCCTCCCCACCTGCAGGACTCCGAAGACAGATGTGACTTCTGGCTGCAGAAGACCTTTTCAGAAACCTGTTTTCATTTTCTTAGCCAGTATTAGAACAGATCTTTACAACAGCAGCTGGGCTGGGTTCCCAGTCAGAGCCTTTTGGGAATCCGGGGGATGAGGGTGGAAGGCCTAGCTCCTTGGAAATGGCCTGTACTTTTAGGAAGGTGGAGCAAAGGAAAGAGGATTGTTCCTGCCCCGTGCCATGGTTTCACCCTGTGTGTGCCACATGGGACTTTAGCAGCTGCTTTGGAACACCGCCCCTCCTTCTGTGCACCCTCAAAGACCTGCAGCAGATGCAAAGGGTTCTAGCTGCAATTATTTGTCGAATTGAGGTTTTAGGTAAAGCATAGAGATGCCGTAGCACCCCACATTCCCATGAATAGAGCCTCCAAGGAAAGGGAGGATGGGGTGTCCTTTATTGTGGTGATCATTGCTCTGGATTTGGGGCTCTCAGCTGCCACCACGTGCAGCTTTGCCTCAGTTTTCTCTAGCAGCCGGGACCCTCCGGAGAGCTTGCTTTCCCTCCAGTAGGAGGTTTGAGACAGGCGGCATCCTGCCCTGAGTCAGCCAGCCAAGTGGGAGCTGTAGGGAGCTGGCAGAACTGCACCTGCAGCCTCTTCTTGCCCCCATTGACCCTGTTACCTCCCCTGGCTTTTTCAACTGGACCAAAGATGAAGGGACTTAACGGACCTTTTGATGGCTTGGGGTGGGGAAGGCTGTTTCTTTGAAAGTTGCCAAATGTGTTACGTTGTTGTATCTCAATGAGTTATTTCTGTGACTGTCTCTTGGAAATGCCTTGACTGAATGTGCAATATTTGTGTCTCTCCTTGGTTTCTAACCTTGACAGACCTGCTCCCCTCTGTGCTGTCCCCAGTGGTGTGTATGTGTGCTAGACAGCCTGAGGACCCTGTGTCTCTGACCTTCCCTCACCATTACTTCCTTTTCTGGAGTGCCATGCTGGCGAGGATCCGGGGCGGCAGCGCTCTCTTTCAGGCTGTGTCCGCAGAGCTCGTGTCCACACTTTCTCTGCAAGCATCCGGATCTCACTGAGCAGTCATGGAATGCAGTGAAGCCAGGGGACCCTGTCTGACCCCGATAACTTTCAGTAGTATAGCAGATGGCACGGAGAAGGGGAAGGGGCTCTGGGGACTGCTCCTGTGAAAGCCACCTCGAGCCAGGCTCTCCTGCCCACCTTCAGAGGCTATGCCCTCTGCTCCACAGCGCACCTGCTTGCCAGGTGTGTCTGGGTAGTAATTTCTGGAAATGACTATAGACTATGCCAGATGTCTTTAGCTTCTGACCTAACCATGCCCAGATGGCTTAATTTTTCCCTAGGACCCTCACTCTCCTTGTTTCTCTTTATCCGTAGCATAGCACAGAACCTGGTATACAGGGGTTTCTGCTGACACGTCAAATGTCTGCACACCTGTGCGCCACATTTTACAGCTGTAAAATGTAAGATAAACTGCCACCCTCAGTAAAAGCAGCCACCCCTTCAAAAGAGTCACAGGCATCCATCCAGTCATATCTTTCAGGAAAAAAAAGATTTAGCGATTTAGATGTAGCCAAGGAAAGTAGTGATTGGGGGAAGGACTGCTCTGAGCTGAGGAGGAGGGAGGACTTTGGAAGAGGTGTTCCTTGGCCAGGTCCAGTGAGTAACGTCAGACTGACAGGAGGAAAGCAGCTTGCGTTGGGGTCTTGTACCTGTCTGCTTTCCTGGGACATGCCTGATCATCAGTGCGGGCTGGGGCTCCTAGTCCCAACCCCAGCTTTCTCACCAGGTTCAGCGACGAGGCCTGGCGGGCAGACACCAATGTCCAGCACCTCCTGAGGGCGCCGTTTCCTTCGTTCCTCTTCTCAGATTCCACATTTGCCCCCATGAAAAGACTGCGGTTGAGCCCCAGGCCACATGCTCCGGGCAATGGGAGTGATATTTCCGCCCTCTGGGGGGCTGGTGTTCACCAAGTTTCCCTCCTCGCTGCAACCCAATGACAACTGTATTGTTCCAGCGCTCCAGGACTCTGAGGCCAATTGGTTTCTTCAGATTTCTCAGAGTGTTGTTCACCCACACCCTTTAGGAACCAGGCTGGTGTTCTCGCTTGAAAGCCTTGTGCCCTCAGAGTGTCTGGCTAATCACGTCAGAGAGGTCTGCGTGGCAGTTTGGGGCTGTCACGTGACCAGTGACCCACACTCTGTGCTGCCCAGTATTGCCAAGTGAGGAGGGGCCTGCCTTTTTCTCTGCCCTAGGTCTGCGACGCAGGTGATGCCAGCCAGGTCCAGGAGTGCCCAGCATCCCTCAAGCAATGACACAGTAGCACTGATTCTGTCTTTTCCTCAGAATCTGGCCTTTTTCCATGACAATGAGGTGGGGCCGGGCCTCCTCTAAAGTGGCTTCGTTTCTGCACAGTTGTAACTGCTTTGGGGGTGTCAGCAAGGCCAGGGCGGGAGGGGAGCCACTGGATGCTGAGGAGGAGGCCCAAGAGGACACCCGCACCCTCCAGTGTGGCCTTTGATCCAGACCTTCAGGACGAGGCTGTCACTGGTGGGCACCCTCTGTTCCTGTTTGTGTGTTTAAATAGTCTGAAATGCTGTGACTTTTTTTTTTGTCAATACAGATAGGAAATAAACTTGTGAATCTCGAGAACTCTGGTGTGTTTTCCATCACTGCAGGCTCTGGGTTCTCACAGGACCCTCAGGGGTCTCAGGAGATGACTTCACCTTTCCCACCAGGGCAGCTGACCAAGTCCTTTTCTCCTGCTACTGAAACCGCCGAAGGGGGTGTTGAGCCTTCTCTCTCCTCCCTTTCATTTTACTGAATCTGAAAAGACCCAAAGAGTGCAGAGAAACAGAAGGTGGAACAGATGGGCTGCCCACCAGAGAGCTGGAAAGAGACAAGGGGAGGAGTGTGAGATGGGGTTTGTTTTTTTTGAGATGGAGTTTTGCTCAGTCACCAAAGCTGGAGTGCAGTGGTACAGTCTTGGCTCACTGCAACCTCTGCCTCCCGGGTTCAAGCAATTCTCCTGCCTCACGTCCCGAGTAGCTGGGATTACAGGTGCCTGCCTGCACGCCTGGCTAATTTTTGTATTTTTAGTAGACATGGGATTTTGCCATGTTGGCCAGGCTGGTCTCGAACTCCTGACCTCAGGTGATCCGCCTGCCTCAGCCTCTCAATGTGCTGGGATTACAGGCGTGAGTCACCATGCCTGGCTGTGAGATGGTTTTTAAGGACAATTCTTTCTGAGTGACTAGATACAAAGAAGAGGATGAGTGAGAAACATTTGGTGACAAGTAATCAGCAAACAAGTACTGATCACTTTAGCATCAGGCGGGGCATGGGATCCTTAGAAGGTGTTGGTCCCTTCCAGACAGCACTTTCAGGTGTGAAGACAAGATGGACTCCCAGCTTAGTGAACAGGGTATGTGGGTGCATCCATCAGGGTCCAACTGGGAGACCACAGCAGTGGTTGCCTGCTAGTGGAGAAAGGAAAGGGCAGGGATGGGCACTGAGGCAAAACAGATGTAGGGATTGTGGGGCGCAGTCTTCACTCCTGGGACCTGTTAACAACGGGAGATTCGGGCCAGGCGCGGTGGCTCACGCCTGTAATCTCAGCACTTTGGGAGGCCGAGGCGGGCAGATTACGAGGTCAGGAGTTTGAGACAAGCCCGACCAACACTGTGAAACCCGGTCTCTACTAAAAATACAAAATTGCACCACTGCACTCCAGCCTGGGTGACAGAGCAAGACTCATCTCAAAAAAAAAAAAAAATGGAGATTCAGCCAGGCGTGGTGGCTCACACCTGTAGTGGTTCTCACCACTTTGGGAGGCCGAGGTGGGTGGATCACCTGAGGTCGGGTGTTTGAGACCAGCCTAACCAACATGGAGAAACCCTGTCTCTACTAAAAAATACAAAATTAGCCGGGCGTGGTGCCATGTGCCTGTAATCCCAGCTATTCGGGAGGCTGAGGCAGGAGAATCGCTTGAAACCCAGGAGGCGGAGGTTGCTGTGAGCGGAGATTACACCATTGCACTCCAGCCAGGGCAACAAGCAAAACAACGTCTCAAAAAAAAAGGAAGATTCACCTGCACTTCGGGAGGTCAACCTGGGAGGATTTCTTAAGCCCAGGAGTTTGCCATCAGCCTGGGCATCTCGGTGAGACCCCTGTCTCTACATAAAATTAAATTTAAAATAAAATAAGGCCAAGCACGGCGGTTCACACCTGTAATCTCAGCACTTTGGGAGGCCGAGGCAGATCACTTGAGGTCAGACGTTTAAGACCAGCCTTGCCAACATGGTGAAACCCTGTCTCTACTAAAAATACAAAAATCAGCCAGGCGTGGTGGTGCACGCCTGTAATCCCAGCTACTTGGGCAGCTGAGGCACAAGAATCGCTTGAACCTGGGAAGTGGAGGTTGCAGTGGGCAGAGAGTGAACTGCTGCACTCCAGCCTGGGCAACAGAGAGAGACTCTGTCTCAAAAAATAAAATAAAATAAAATAAAATGGAGACTCAAGAGGACGGGCCCAGTGGAGAAGGAGGTGCTGGCCAGCGGCAGCTGCTGCCTCTCAGAGGGTAGAAAAACCATCAAGAAACCAGCACCACTCCTGGCGTCAGCTATGCCAGCACGCAGCGGTGTTCTGTGGTTTGGCTGACAACAGGAAACACACTATCCCTTCTTTTTTTCTCTTGCCTTGCAGTCTCCCTCAGCCTGTCCTACCAGGATGAGGTAGGAGGGGGGAAATGCGGCTTGGAGCAGAGTTCAGAGGGTGGATTTGTGGCTGAGAGATGATGAAGAGCTAACTGGCTCAGCCCGCCTCTTTGATTTCTCTTATATGTACACACTTCTGCACGTACTTGAGCTTGCATAGGATGGTGAAAAATGCCAGGTGCCGTGGCTCACACCTGTAATCTCAGCACTTTGGGAGGCCGAGGCAGGCAGATCACCTGAGGTCAGGAGTTCGAGACCATTCTGGCCAACATGGTGAAACCCGTCTCTACTAAAAACTGCAAAAATTAGCTGGGTGTGATGGTGCACACCTGTAATCCCAGCTACTCAGGAGGCTGAGGCAGGAGAATCGCTTGAACCCAGGAGGCAGAGGTTGCAGTGAGCCGAGATCACGCCATTGCACTCCAGCCTGGGAAATAAGAGCAAAACTCTGTCTTGGAAAAAAAAAAAAAAAGGATAGTGAAAAACAACTTCATGCCTCCACAGATACCACAAGATACAGCTACTCTTGTATAAGCAAAACTAATCCCTCCCTCCCTCCAAAATAAACATGAAGTGCCAAATCATTGTGTCCCTGTCTCAGAGACAGTATTTCTAGGCTATGTTAATTGCTCCTAATTGCCAGGCACAGTGGCTCATGCCTACAATCCCAGTACTTTGGGAGGCTGAGGTGGGAGGACTGCTTGAGCCCAGGAGTTCAAGACCAGGCTGGGCTACATAGTGAGGCTGCATCTATATACAAATTTTTAATTAGCCAGGCGTGATGACACATGCCTGCAGTTCCAGCTACTCAGGAAGCTGAGGTGAGAGGATCACTTGAGCCCAGGATTTCAAAGCTGCAGTGAGCTATGCTCTCTAGCCTGAGAGACAGAGTGAGACCCTGTTTGGTTTTTCTTTTAGATAGAGTTTTGCTCTTGCCCAGGCTGGAATGCAATGGCATGATCTCGGATCCCTGCAACCTCCACCTCCCTAGTTCAAGCGACTCCCCTGCCTCAGCCTCCTGAGTTGCTGGGATTACAGGTGTGCACGACCACGCCCAGCTAATTTTTGTATTTTTTTCTTTCTTTTATTTTCTCATTTATTTATTTATTTATTTACTTTTTTTCTGCCACCGCCCCCCCTGTATTTTATTTTTTCACATGAAGGCAATTTATTAACAGAAAATATTTTGAAAAGTCTTCTTCACAGATGACTACCACAGCGATCCCCCTGCCTGCGGGTGCTGTCAGAGGGGATGGGGGTGATGTCCTCAATCCGCCCGATATTATAGCCGAGAGGGCAAGAGCTCTAAGGGCCAACTGGGCCCCAGGTCCAGGGGTCTTGGTCCTATTTCCTCCTGTGGCCCAGAGTTTGATGTGTAGGGCAGTGATACCCAGCTCCTTGCACCTCTGGGCCACATCCTGGGCAGCCAACATAGCCGCATATGGCGAGGATTCATCTCGGTCTGCCTTCACCTTCATCCCACCAGTCACGCGGCAGACGGTTTCTTTGCCAGAAAGATCAGTGACATGGACAAAAGTGTCATTGAAGGATGCAAAGATATGGCAGACACCGAATACATTCTCTCCTTCAGCCACCTGAGGTCTGAGGCTGACAACCTGTTCTTCCTTCTTTTCCTTCCACTTTTGAGGTGTCATTTCTGCACACCATCTCCACATTCCACACCGGAAAGCAAATTTTTATATTTTTAGTAGAGACAAGGTTTCACCACGTTGGCCAGGATGGTCTCGCTCTCCTGACCTCATGATCTGCCCGCCTCGGCCTCCCAAAGTGCTGGGATTACAGGATGTGAGCTACTACACACAGCCAGACCTTGTCAGGAGGCTGAAGCAGGAGAATCACTTGAACTCCGAGAGGCGGAGGTTGCAGTGAGCCGAGATTGCGCCACTGCACTCCAACCTCCAGGCTGGGCGACAGAGCGAGACTCCGTCTCAAGAAAAAAGATAAAAAGGTAGGGCCAGGTTTACGCCTGTAAACCCAGCACTTTGGGAGGCCGAGAAGAGTGGATAACGAGGTCAGGAGTTCAAGACCAGCCTGGTCAACATGATGAAACCCCGTCTCTTAAATAAAAATAAAAAAATAAAAGGTAGACTCTGCAGGACATAGAGAGGGAGCTTAGGGAACTGGATGAGCCTGGAGGGATGGTCAGGTTTGGTCTGGGAAAACCAGAGTGGGGACCTGGTTTAGAGTGACAGTGAGTTCAATTCTAGGCAGGTTGAGTCAGAGGAACCTGGGTGAAGGTCTTAGGAAGACAAGCTGGGACATAAGGCTGCCCCTCAGAAGGGTGATTCCATCATGATCGACCTACAGACTCAGTACTAGGCTCTTTCAGCATTTCTACTGAAGTTCTCACTTAACCCGCCAGCAACCTGGGTGAAAGAGTAAAACAATAGGCTGGGCACAGTGGCTCACACCTGTAATCCCGGCACTTTGGGAGGCCGAGGTGGGTGGATCATGAGGTCAGGAGTTCAAGACCAGCCTGGCCAACATGGTGAAACCCTGTCTCTACTAAAAATACAAAAATCAGCCAGGTGTGATGGCACACCCTGTAACCCTGGCTACTCGGGAGGCTGAGGCAGCAGAATTGCTTGAGCCTGGGAGACAGAGGCTGCAGTGAGCCGAGATCAAGCCACTGTACTCCAGCCTGGATAAAAGAGTGAGACTCTGTCTCAAAAAAAAGAAAGAAAGAAAGGCTGGGCGTGTGGGCTCATGCCTGTAATCCAAGCACTTTGGAGGCCAAGGCGGGCAGATCACCTGAGGTTGGGAGTTCAAGACCAGCCTGACCAACATGGTGAAACCCCCGTCTTTAAAAAAAAAAAAGAAAGATAAAAGTAGTAGCCACCAGGTCTGAGTCCCCAGCAACACTGTTCTGAGTGTGTTCATTCACTTACTCATCACAACCACCTTAGGAGGTTTTGTTTTGTTTTGTTTTTAAATCCCCATGGTTTTCAAAGCACTTAGGAGGTATTTTTACCCCATTTTTGTGAGGAAGAGTTCTGGGCAGCAATGTGAGGTAATTTGCCCCAGGTCACACAGCTCTTGGGTGGGTTGGGGAAACTGAGGCTTAAAGGCAGAGGGGACTGGCCTTGAGGCAGATCCAGTAGTCAGGCTCCAGAGCCCATACACTTCAACCACACCATTGTTCTTAAACTAAGAGGGTGAAACTCAACTTAGTGAGGAGTGACTCACATTACATGATGAAAACCTCCATGCATATACAAACAGTTGGCCAGGCATGGTGGCTCATGCCTGTAATCCCAGCATGGAGGCTGAGGCGGGCAGATTGCAAGGTCAAGAGATCAAGACCATCCTCGCCAACATGGTGAAACCCCGTCTCTCATCAAAATACAAAAATTAGCCAGGTGTGGTGGCACGTGCCTGTGGTCCCAGCTACTCAGGAGGCTGAGGCAGGAGAATCGCTTGAAGCCCGGAGGCAGATGTTGCAGTGAGCCAAGATTGCACCACTGCACTCCAGCCTGGCAACAGAGCAAGACTCTGTCTCAAAAAAAAAAAAAAAAAAAAAGCCAAATGATACTGAATTTCTGAGAATCGTGGACCACATAATTCTGACCAACATTCTCCCTGAAAAGAGCTAGAAAAAGAGAGAGACACATACATATATATGTGGGGTGTGTGTGTGTGTGTGTGTGTGTGTGTGTGTGCGCGCATGTGCATGCCAGTGAATTCTAGCAAAGAATTACAGGGCCAAGATCAGTAGAAGAAGGAAACCCAGAGAAGTGACCCAGCATGTTCTCCTTGGTGGATCTGCTGATTCTGGTAGAGGCATCAAAGCTGCTCCTGGCTGTCAGGGATATGGAACAAATATTGGAGATCAGGCTGTGCCAGGGAAGGGCCCAGATAAAGCCTCTGTGCTTAGGGCTGGGATCCCCGGGAGGCAGGACAAGCCAAAATAGACCAGACCTCCGAAAGGACTGGAGTTCAGCTTTCTTTTTTTTTTTTTTTAATTTTTCTTTTTTTTTTCTGGAATATCCATTTGATTGGTATGTGGTTCCTGGAGTCCAGCTTTCAATCATCTAGTCCCTGATTGGACTAAGGTGATTCAGGACTGCTGGTGTTCCTAGCCTCCTGCGAGTAACAGTCATAAATCCGTTCTGAAGGAATATAGTACCACCCTTAGCCTTCAGTCACCACTCCGGTTCCTCATACACGATGTTCAGTACACAATCAACACGAACCAGGCAGAGAGAGCCAAACATTCGTGCCTCCTGATTTTAAGCAATCAGAAATAGACAACACCACGTATGAAAGAGGCCCGCCAAAAACTGAACCTGAATCCCAGCAGCTTACAGGAAACACTGAGAATACAGGAACAGGTAAAATGGTACATGGATATCCAACCAGCCACACCCAGAAAGGAGAAACTGCAAAGGGCAAACGACTCTGTTTCTTCAACAAAAAAGTGGCAAGGGGAAATCGTGGGAGACGGAGCTGTTATTATTTTTTGAGTTGAAGTCTTGCTGTGTCACTCAGGCTAGACTGCAGTGGTGAGATCTTGGCTCACTGAAAGTTCTACCTCCTGGGTTCAAGTGATTCTCCTGCCTCAGCCTCCCCAGCCCCTGGGACTACAGCCACACACCACCATACCCAGCTAATTTTTGTATTCTTAGTAGAGTCGGAGTTTCACCATGTTGGCCAGACTGGTCTTGAACTCCTGATCTCAGTTAATCCACCTGCCTTGGCCTCCCAAAGTGCTGGGATTAGAGGCATGAGCCACTGCCCGTGGCCCAGTTCTTTTTATCATTATTTTTGAGACAGGGTCTTACTCTGTTGCCCAGTCTAGAGTGTGCACTGATACAATCTCCACTCACTGTAGCCTCAACCTCTCAGGCCCAAGCGATCCTCCCACCCCAGCCTCCCGAGTAGCTGGGACTGAGTGGGGTGCCACCATGCCTGCCTTTTTTCTTTTTTGTAGAGACGGGGTTTCACTGTGTTGCCCAGGCTGGTCTTGAACTCCTGAGCTCAGGCAATCCGCTCGCCTCGGCCTCCCAAAGTGCTGGGATTACAGGTGTGAGCCACCACACCTGGCTTTTGTTTTGTATTTTTTGTTAGATCCTGATTCTAACAGTAAAAATGCATTTATATGACAATTAGAGACATTTAAACATTGACAGATATAAAGAAATATGTGGGCCAGGCACAGTGCCTCACACTTGTAATCCCAGCACTTTGGGAGGCCAAGGTGGGCAGATAACAAGGTCAAGAGATCAAGACCAGCCTGGCCAACAGGGTGAAACTTCGTCTCTACCAAAAATACAAAAATTACCTGGACGTGGTGGCCTGTAGTCCCTGCTACTTGGGAGGCTAAGGCAGGAGAATTGCTTGAACTCAGGAGGAGGAAGTGGCAGTGAGCTGAGATTGTTCCACTGCACTCCAGCCTGGGTCACAGAGTGAGACTCTGTCTCAAAAAAATAAATAAACAAATAAAAATAAAGGAATATGTGTGTATGAGAGAGAATAATATTGTTGGAGTTTGGTTTTCTTTTTCTTTTTTTTTTCTTTTTCATGCAATTTTCTTCTTTTTCTACTGAGTGAAGTTTGGTTTTCAAAAGAGATAATTCTTATCTCTTAAAAGTAAGGGCATTCATGTTTGTGGATGAAAATTCATGTTTGGCATTTGCTTTAAATACTCCAGTGAGGGAAGAAGAAACGAAAGCAGATAATAGTGAAACAAGACTGGTTTCTTTTTTTTTTTTTGAGACAGAGTCTCACTCTGTCGTCCAGGCTGGGGTGCAGTGGCACGATCTCGTCTCACTGCAAACTCCACCTCCCGGGTTCAAGCAATTCTCCTGCCTCAGCCTCCTGAGTACCTGGGATTACAGGCATGTGCCACCATGCCTGCCTAATTTTGTATTTTTAGTAGAGACGGGGTTTCACCACGTTGGTCAGGCTGGTCTCCAACCCCTGACCGCAGGTGATCCTCCTGCCTTGGCCTCCCAAAGCGCTGAGATTACAGGAGAGAGTCACAGCCACCACGCCCGGCCTAAGGTTAATTTTTTCAAGCATTTAAATACATCTTTTGTAAGGTTTTTAAAATAAAGGCAGATTTAGTCAGGTTTACTAAGGTTAATTTTTTCAAGCATTTAAATACATCTTTTGTAAGGTTTTTAAAATAAAGGCAGATTTAGTCAGGTTTACTGAAACTTTACATTGAGGGAAGGAATACGCTAATTTGACATTTTAGAGAAGTTTAAACGCAAGCGTTTGTTGTCCCAGCTTAGAGATTGGTGGGTGAGGTCTGTGTGTGTCATTTTCATGTTCCAAAACAGTAAGCATTATCTTATTGTTATTTTTGGTGGATGTTGACTTAGTTCATGAATGTTGTCAGTTCTAAATGTGAACAGTTGGGCTGGAAGATGAAACTCAGCCTCTTTCAGATCCTAGTAACCCCTGCCAAGCCCCCATCAGTCATATTTCTAAAAGAAGACATTATTTTTAAAAGAATTGGGGGTTTTTTCCCCTCTGTACTTCTCTGTATCTCAACCTCAACATTTCAAAAGGAAAAATGCAAAGAAATGTCTTACCTGGGTAACCACTGAAGATCACTCCAGAATGTATTTGATGTCCCAATTTTGCTGTTTGCCAGCGAGGCCTTGAAAGCTATACCCTTGAGATTTTTTTTGTGTGTGTGTTCCATTTTGGTTTTGGCTGACTTAGGACCTTAGAAGGAAAACAAACAGTAGCAGCTAATAACATTCTCAAGTCTATTGCTGCTTAGAAAGCATTCTCAGATCAATAAGCAGTGATAAGCCTTGGAGAAGCAAAGGAGGAGGTAAGTAGAAATTCTAGAACTAAAAAAACACAATTAGGGCTGGATGCAGTGGCTCATGCCTGTAATCCCAGTACTTTGGGAGGTCAAGGTGGAAGGATCACTAGAGCCCAGGAGTTCAAAACCAGTCTGGGCAACATGGCAAAACCCCACCTCTACAAAAAAAAATACAAAAATTAGCCGGGCTTGGTGGCACACACCTGTAGTCCCAGCTACTTGGGAGGCAGAAGAATTGCCTGAACCTGGGAGGCAGAGGTTGCAGTGAGGAGAGATCATGCCACCGAATGCCAGCCTGGGTGACAGAGCAAGAGTCTGTCTCAATAAATAAATAAATAAATAAGAGATCCAGTAATAAATCACAATAGAAATTAGAAAATGTTTTTAATGCCTGGGCACGGTGGCTCACACCTGTAATCGCAGCACCTTGGGAGGCCAATGCAGGCAGATCATGAGGTAAGGGGATCGAGACCATTCTGGCTAACACAGTGAAAACCTATCTCTACTAAAAATACAAAAAATTACCCGGGCGTGGTGGCATGTACCGGTAGTCCCAGCCACTCGGGAAGCTGAGGGAGGAGAATTGCTTGAACCTGGGAGAGGGAGGTTGAAGCGAGCCGAGATCGCGCCACTGCACTCCAGCCTGGGCAACAGAGAGAGAGACTCCGTCTCAAAAAAAGAAAATGTGTTTTTAATTTAGTGAAAATGATAATGCTGCTTTACTAGGGGGTGCAGCAAAAGCCATACTTAAAAGGGAAAATGTATGTATTCCTAATTAAGAAAGGCTGAAAATCAGGCCAGGCAAGGTGGCTCACACCTGTAATCCTAGCACTTTGGGAAGCTGAGGCAGGTAGATCACTTGGGGTCAGGAGTTTGAGACTGGCCAACGTGGTGAAACCCCATCTCTACTAAAAATACAAAAAATTGGCCGGGCGCTGTGGCTCACGCCTGTAATCCTAGCACTTTGGGAGGCCGAGGTGGGTGGATCACCTGAGATCAGGAGTTCAAGACCAGCCTGGCCATCATGGTGAAACCCCATCTTTAAAAAATTAAAAAATAATAAAAATACAGATACAAAAAATTAGCCAGACGTGGTGGTGGACACCTGTCATCCCAGCTACTCAGGAGGCTGAAGCAGGAGAATCACTTGAACCTGGGAGGCAGAGGTTGCAGTGAGCCGTCACTGCACTCCAGCCTGGGCGACACAGTGAGACTCCATCTCACAGAAAGAGAAGCAAACAAGCAAGAAAGAAAGATAGCAAGGAAGAAGAACCATGATCCAGAGAGATTAAATGAACTGTCAGCAGCTGCTCTGTCTCCTGGGACAAAGGCTCTGGGACAAACTGCTCCTAGAGAGGCACTAAATCAGCATTGCAGCCTGTCCAGTGGCACCCCCTGCCCTGCTGACATCACAAGCGGAATGCTGGGGCTGGTCAAGCTTGAATTATGACCTCAGGGAGCAAAACTGCAGGCAAGGAGGGAAGACGCCTGGATAGGGAGATAGCAAAACATCAGCCAAAGGGAAAGGTGAGGAGGCGGCTGTCAGACCCCAAAAGATGCACACTGCTTGGGGTGTGGGCACAATGCACTGATGGGGACCGTCCCAGCATCTGGAGAGTAGGGCTGGGACAAGGGCCGGGTGCCTGAGTGCCCAAGGTTCTTTTTCCTGTTGTCACAGGGCAGCCAAGCATCCAGCTCTCCCTGACACGCAGAGAGTTTCACGTAAGTACTTAGGCTTCCAACTCTTCCTCCAAGGAAGCAGCTCCTTTCCCTCGTCACAATGTAACTTCCTTCTGCCTATCAGCGCTCTTGTGTTCCAGAAATCAGGACTGGAACAAGAAGAACAGTCTTCTTTGTTTTTGAAACTGAGTTTTACTCTGTGGACCAGGCTGGAGTTCAGTGGCACAACATCAGCTCCCTGCAGCCTCCGCCTCCCAGGCTCACCGATTCTCCTGCCCCAGCCTCCTGAGTAGCTGGGATTACAGGCGTCCAGCTAATTTTTGTATTTTTAGTAGAGACGGAGTTTCACCATGCTGGCCAGGCTGGTCTCAAACTCCTAACCTCGGGTGATCTGACCGCCTCGGCCTTCCAAAGTGCTGGGATTACAGGTGTGAGCCACTGCACCCAGCCCACAATCTTCGATTTATGTCCCCAAAGTGGGTTGGTCAATGACAGTCCCTGCCTGCCATGGGCACACAGCTGCTACTAAGAGGAGGACGGGAGAACTTCCTCAATGCCCCCCTCACTGCCCCAGGCTCGGCTTCTGCATGGCTTTGCTATGTCTTCCCAGGGCCACTACAGAACCAGGACCAAGGCCCAGCACTGCAGCCCCCTGTCCAGCCCTCGAGACCTCCCCAAATCCAGCTCGTGTTGAGGAACAACAGCAATCTCCGCATGCTAGAGGACCAACTCCTCTGTCCCTTTTGCCGAGAGGTGTTCTGCAACCCGGTCACCACCGCCTGCGGCCACAACTTCTGCATGAGCTGCCTCCAAGGTTTCTGGAACCACCAGGCTGCCATGGGCGAGAAGTTTTACTGCCCCCAGTGCCAAGAGGGCTACCCCTCCAGGCCCTGCCTCTGTAAGAATGTCATTCTAGGGGAGATGGCAGCCAGCTTCATCCAGGCCAAGGGCCAGGCCTCAGGGTCCTTGTGGCCCCTGGCTCGATCCCAGGACGTGGCCTGCGACTTCTGTTCCACCCCGAAGCTCAAATCTGTCAAGTCGTGCCTGCAGTGCGTGGCCTCCCTGTGCGAGAAGCACCTGCGCAGCCACTTCGAGGACCAGATGTTCAAGGACCACCAGCTGCTGGAGCCCGTGTGGGATCTCAAGAACTGCTTGTGCCAGAAGCACCACAGTCTGCGGCAGATGTACTGTCGCACGGAAGGCTGCTGCGTGTGTGGGGTCTGTCTGCTGGAGGAGCACAAGAACCATGACGTCACCTCGCTGGAGGAGGAGCGTGCCCGCAAGGAGGTGAGGTGGGAGGAGGTGGGGGACTCTCAGTTCTCGGGGTCTTTCATGTTTCCTTGAAAGAAAATCAAGCAGCTATTAAAGTCATGGTCACTGGGGTCAAGTTGTGACATAAAAAGGTACTAGCGGGTTAAATGAGTAAAGGATTCAGAATTGTATGTATGAAGCCTATATCAACATATCAAAATACAAGCACATCACTCTAAGTTGTGTGAACCCCTAGGTTGTGTGAACCATTTCCTCCATTTTCTTTTCTTTCTTCTTCTTCTTCCTTTTTTTTTTTTTTTTTTTTTGAGACGGAGTTTTGCTCTTGTCGACCAGGCTGGAGTGTAATGGCACAATCTGGACTCATTGCAACCTCTGCCTCCTGTGTTTAAGTGATTCTCCTGCCTCAGCCTCCCAAGTAGCTGGGATTACAGGTGTTAGCCACTAGGCCCGGCTAAGTTTTGTATTTTCAGTAGAGATGGGGTTGACCTCACCATGTTAACCAGGCTGATCTTGAATTCTGGACCTCGGGTGATCCACCCACCTCAGCCTCCCAAAGTGCTGGGATTCCAGGCCTGAGCTACTGCTCCCGGCCTATTTGTGTGTGTGTTTTTTTTTTTTTTTTTTTACTACTCTGAGTGTTTCTGTGACTGTATTTTTTAATAGTGGAATTCTCATATTTTAGAGTTCTGATCATGCATATTCCGTTAATAGTGCTATTCCAACATAGCCCTGTCAGTGCTTCATAGCAAGATAAGGAACTTGTGCCAGAACATAAACCAACTTCACTAAGCAGAATTAGTTCAGTTGACACTTTTTTCTTTTCTTTGTGTTTTTTGTGTGTGTGTGTGTGTCAATATCTTGCTCTGTCTCCCAGGCTGGAGTGCAGTGGCTTGATCTCTGCTCACTGCAACCTCTGCCTCCCAGGTTTAAGCAATTCTCCTGCCTCAGCCTCCCGAGTGGCTGGGATTACAGGCATGCACCACCATGCCTGGACAATTTTCGTATTTTTAGTAGAGACAGGGTTTCTCCATGT